>JANHFR010009033.1:9221-20438 GCA_032468015.1 Mimophis mahfalensis | reverse complement strand
TATTAAAAAAAGAACTTTACCAGCCATTCGGGACTGGGTCGTAAGTCGAGGAAATAGCGGCTATCATTCAGAAGTCGGGGAAACCGCGTCTAAAAGCACCGGCGGTTTCCCCATTCGTATGTCAAAAAGTTTGTGTGTCGGGGTGTTTGTACGTCGAGGGACCACTACGCTGAATTAGATTTTAGAAGCACCAAGCAGGGTGCTAAGAGCATGGCCTTATCTCCCATACCCTTTGCCACCTTCGTAAACTCACTGCCATCAGTGTAGTTTAAACAGACTGAAAATATATAGATGAAAGGCATTGGTGTCTTTGTAGCTCTGAGTATTAAGAGTAGCTACTAAGACTTTTTAAGAGTTGGCTAATTAAAGGTTGACTAGTGGGCCTGTGGTAGCTTCTGCACTAGGGCATTGTGATGTTAAATTGCTTTGGTTGCTGTAAGCAGCTGTACCACCATTGGCCAAATCACCATTGTCAGTTTATCTCTAGTTTAAAGAGATATTCAAATACACAGCAGCCATCACTTCCAGCATAGAATTTGAAATCCTGCTAAGTGCTTTGTATTGGTTTCAGTTAAAGCTAACAAGATCTAGGGATCAGTCTGTTTTCTCAAACAAATCTTAGAAATATTGTCAGTGCAGTTAAGAAGCATATCATAGATAGGAAGCATGTCTTTCACCAGGAAGTAGAAATTAGTTTTGTGCTGCCCCTCAGATTTGAAGACAGAAAAGCTGCATCATGCTGCATGGAGGCATGAATGGAGCAGATGTCTGCAGCTGCTCAAAGTAGCCATGCTTTTTCCTAGGACCACATGGCTGCCTTCTGCAGCTGTCCTACAACCCAAGAAAGAACGCTTGATTTAAAGAGTTGCAGACATTTACACTCCCATTCCTTCTGAAATGCCTGTTTGCCTTCATGTTTGATTTTGTTATTAAATACATACCTTGTCTTTGGATTGGGAGTTCAAGGTGACATTCATGGGGCTACTTCCTCCTATTTTTCTCCACAATAACACTGTCCTGTAAGGTAAATTGGGTTGAGAGGAAGTGACTGGCCCCGTCAGCTGAAGATTCTGTTGCTAATTAAACTGCTTTATATTTTACTTCTCCTTATATTATGTAAGAAAATTTGAAAGAACAGCATTCAAAAAGGGTAAGTGAGTGTTGGGACATAGTAAATTTAAAGGAAATTGCACCTTTTTTTTCTTCCATGATTTGTTTTCTGTTTGGAGTTCAAGATGTTGCCCTTCATTTTAAATATATTGCTCGCTCTGTGTATGTGTGTGTGCATTATTAATATGAAGTTCTAGATCATAATATTTCTTTCTACTCAACCATTACAAAACAAGAACACTTGACTACCCTGGGATTTTCCTAAGAAATGATTAAATCCTGCTGATAACTATGATTGTTTTTCTAGAATACTCCCAGTCCTTGGTTACATCAGCCCACCCCTGTGACCTCATCTGATGGTCTTGGACTGCTGAGTCATATTCCTGTAAGACCGTCTAGTGCAGAGCCACATCGGCCACTCAAATTGACATCCCACTCTAGTCCTCCCTTGTCAAAAGGCACAGCGGATCGCCATAAAGAGTAAGCGTGCATATTTTTTTTAAGTCCAAAAATGAAAGGAGATTCTGAAAAAATAAAAAAAAATAAGGCTGCGGAAATAAGTCTTGGGTTTTGCTTCAAAACTAATTTTGAATTTTGAGCCATGGTGGTGCAGCGAGTAGAGTGCTGTATGTAGTACTTAGCTGCCAACTGCCTGCAACTAACAGTTCAAATCTCATCAAGCTCAAGGTTGACTCAGCCTTCCATCCTTCTGAGGTGGGTCAAATGAGGACCCAGATCATTGGGGGCAATATGCTGACTTTAAACCGCTTAGAGAGGGTTGAAAGCCCTGATAAGCGGTATATAAATCAAATGCTGTTGCTGTATAATTGTGATTGTGCATCCTATCTCTGACCCATAAAACATCTAAGATAAATGAGGGAGTTATTAGTACAAATGTAAGGACAAATTATTTGCTATAGTTTGTTAATCTGAAATTAAAGTAACGCAGTCCGTTTATTTTTCTCTGTACAGTGAATTGGAGAGGAAGGGAATTTTTGAGTCTCTGCATTCAGCAAAACCAGATCTGGAACAGAACAGATCCCAGGCTGCAAAAGAAGGCCACCTACAAAGACCATTTGTGGATCCCCTGCAAAGATCATTTCAAGAGACTGGGGAGAGACTAAGCAAGTATAAGGAAGAGCACAGACGGATACTGCAGGAAAGCATTGAGGTCGCCCCTTTCACAGCTAAAATGAAGGCCCATGAAAATGAAAAGGAGTCTTATTCCAGAATAATGCCTTTGTCATCCTCCAGTCCCAAAAGCCACGGAGGGAAACCTGATAAAGATTCAGAACTCTATAAAATGAAGCATTCAGTACCACAGAGCTTGCCCCAAAGTAATTACTTCACCACCTTGTCTAATAGTGTGGTGAATGAACCTCCACGAATGTACTTGTCTAAGGAAATTGCAGGCACATGTGCTGATAAACAGAATACTTGTCCATCAACAACAGCTGCTGCTACTCAGCCACTCACTTCTTTCACGTCATCCCTTTCAAAGCCTCCGCCTTTGATTAAACACCAGCCAGAAACAGAGAGCACAGCAGGCAAGGGAACAGATCAGCTTTCCCAGCAAATGACATCCCATTCAGTCAGTTCTTTTAGAAATAACAGCGGAAGCCCTACTCAGTTAACCGTTTCATCCTCTGGTTCCCTCCGAACAATGCCTGCTTTACACCGAGCACCTGTGTTTCACCCGCCCGTCCATCCCAACTTGGAGAGAAAAGAGGGGAGTTACAGTAGTCTTTCTCCTCCAACCTTAACTCCAGTGCAGCCAGTTAATACAGGGAGCAAAGTCCATGAATTGCAGAAGCCCCCAACTTTAGTCCCCGAGCCAAAGGAAACACAATGTAGCTATAAAAGTGTCACAGATCAGAAACTTTCGGCTATATGGAAAAATAATAGCTATCCAAATAATGACAAAATAGAGTGGCACGTGGAAAGAGCCCACGGGCAGTCATCGTCGGCCACAGCTTCTGTCATTGTACGCCCACCTTCAAGTTCCAAGTATGATACAGTATCCGTGGTGCAGTCGGCTCCCAAAGTGCAAGTTACAGAAAGGTTAAAAGGAATAAATCAAACCATTTGCCTTAAATCAGTGGAAGCCAAAGAGAGTGGGAGAACAGCGGTGTCAAGAATGAATTCAGATGTGATTCATGCCTGCTATGAAAAGAATTTTCCAGCTGCTTCCCAGGGCAGCGTTCCCAGTACAGTCATACAAACCACAGCTGTGTTGTGCAGTACCGTAACGGATGTCATCACCTCTGTGGCTACTTCTGATGTACCAGGTACAGACACTTCCCATCTGATGGATTGTTTGCCCAAAGCAGGGTTACCCTGTACGTCAGTAGACAGCACTGCCTCTAGGCCTGTCAATAAGGACGTGGCCCAAACGGAGGAATGTAGTGTCGGCCCAACAGCTCCTGTTACAGCGGCTTGCGGGAAAACAGAAAGTAGCCTTCAGGTGAGTGCTGGATTCTCTGCCCCGTCAGACTTTGTTCACTTGAAAAAGCACAAGGCAGCATTGGCTGCAGCTCAGTTTAAAATTAACAGTACCAGTGATACCGAATCCCATACTGTGAAAAATCTCATGTATCCAGCCTCTCTTTCTGCCGATAGTGCTGTCAACTCAAGTACAGCCAGCAAAGGAAATACTCTGAACGGTGGGCAAATTTCCCAAACGAGTCAAGCAAACTATCACCCAAAATTGAAAAAAGCTTGGCTCACAAGACATTCAGAAGAAGACAAAATCACGAATAAAAAGGAGAGTTCCGAAAACTGCGTGTCAGAAATGATTAAGCCATGTACGGTTAACCTCATCGCTTCTACATCAAATGATTTGCAGAACAGTGTAGACAATAAATTGGCAGGGGAGAAGCTCGTGAAAGAAGAGAAGCCTGCAAGGAGAAAAACAAAAAGAACATATGAATCCGGCTCTGAAAGTGGAGATTCTGATGAGAGTGAGAGCAAGTCAGAGCAGAGGACAAAACGGCAGCCGAAGCCCACATACAAAAAGAAACAGAATGATTTGCAAAAGAAAAAAGGAGACCTGGAGGAAGATGTAAAACCCAATGGGCTTCTCAGCAGGGGTGCCAAAGAGAAAAACAAAGTAAAGTTACAGAGTGGTAACAATAATAGTAAGTACCTACTTGCGTACAAGTTGGGAAAAGGGCTCAGGGCTCTGTCTTCCCTCATTTCAAGCAAACACATCCCGAATTCTGTAACGAGAAAGTAATACGATACCAGCACAATCAGAGACATCGTTATATAATAATGTAATCGTGAATTATTCAGACAAAATGCAAATATAGGTGTGCCAGAGGATGATTGTGTAAAGAAAAAGACAAACAGATTGCTGCATTAACTGGACTTAAATTTTTGAAATGTGTTTTAAATAATATTTACTTACATCAGTAGTCGTTAACTATTATAAACTTAATATAAATTGTTGCAGGATTGTATTAGGCTGTGGAATATTTCTAAGAATAATTACATACAGGCTTTTGGATGTTTTTAAAGAGAAAATATGTAGGTGCAAGGCATATTATCTTAAGGCAAACTAAGCAAAATGTTCAAAATGTTCTTTCTATCTTTTTTTCTTCTTCCCTTTTTATTTATTTTTATTTTTTTGTATATGAGATTTATTTTTGGGGATCATTTTTTCACGTATAGATAATCCTTGGGTTACGAAAGCAATAGGAGCCAAGAACTTATTCATAGTTTCCAGTACAGATAGTCCTCAACTTAATAATAGTTCATTTAGTGACTGAAGTTACAACAGTGCTGGAAAAAGTGACTTATGACCATTTTTCACACTTTGCAGCATCCCCGTGGTCATATGATTTATATTCTGATGCTTGGTAACTGATTCACATTTATGACGGTTGCAGTGTCCTGGGGTCATATGATCCCCTTTTGCAACCTTCTGACAAGTAGAATCAATGGAAAACCAGATTCACTTAACAACCATGTTACTAATCTAAGAACTGCAATGATTCACATAACAACTAGCAAGAAAGGTGATAAAATAAGGCAAAACCTACGGTACTTAACAAATCTTTCACTTAGCAACATAAATTTTGGACTCTCTTGTGGTTGTAAGTTGTGGACTGTCTGTATGGCATCTTATGACAGCATAATTTAGAAACAGCAATTCCAGCAGTCCCAGTTGCCATTGTTCTGTGAGGATCTCATTTGATTGCAGCCTCTGGCTTCCCTCAGGCTTTCCCAATGCCTTTGCTTATGGTAAGCCAAAAAGAAACATTTGAAATCATAATCATGGCAACTATAACTCCAAGCACCCGTCTTAATGCCCCTTAGTCAACGCTGTCATGACTTTGAACAGTCACTGAATAAATGGTCATAGCCCAAGGACTATCTGTAATTTTTTGTTGCATGCAGTACAGACGGAATTATGGGAAACATGCATTTGCAATTATTTAGCTTTTATATTTAACATAATGAGCTGAATTATTTTTAACTGCTCCATAAATTATAGAGCAAAGCACCAAAAATAGAAAGTTAACTAAAAATTGTTTTGCTAAATTAGGTTTGTTGGAATCAGGTTTACTTGCCATTAATGATCTGCTTGTGTACTGATCACAGTAACTTAAAAAATACTTTTTCCTGCAGCTGGCATACCGCGTTCAGTACTAAAGGACTGGCGTAAAGTAAAGAAGCTGAAACAAACTGGAGAATCTTTTTTGCAAGATGATTCTTGCTATGAAATAGGGCCCAATTTGCAAAAATGCAGAGAATGTAGACTGATTAGAAGCAAGAAAAGTGAAGAATCCGCTCATTCACCAGTATTCTGTAGATTCTATTACTTTCGCCGGTAAGTTGTATTTCAGAAAGTTTTCCTCGGAATTACAGCTTATATCCTTACAAGAATATACACAATCTAAAAAGCTGTTTAAAATTAAGAATCATCCTTTTTGGGGCTGTTGCTTGTTTTAATCACTGCTGTTCTGCTGAAGTTATATTACACAAGCATGACTGCCCTAGCTCATAGTTTAAAAGACAAGGTACCATCCCCTCCCCAAAAAAGTGGAGGGAGAAAAATGAAAGCAGCAGCTAAATTGTTCATGGAGTTGAACAGGATATTAGCTTTTGAACTATTTTGTAGGAGAGCTTTTTTTTTAGGTTTGAAAATATTACTTTAATGTTAAAACTAACAGTTCTCACAGGAAATTCCTCATCTTGAATTTGAACCTCTAAAACTTCTAGCCCCTGGTTCTTTCTTACTCTTGGATGATTTGGAGACTAAATCCTGTTCCCTATGTCAGCCCTCAAGTATTGGAAGATTGCTTAGCCGCCTTTAAGCTAACAATAGCTAATTCTTTTGGGCTTCCTTAAGATTCAGCTTCCAAGCACCTCACCAACTTTGTTGCCCCTTCTCTGCATCAGATGTTGCTATGTTTGGTCCACAGGTGTGGGCTCACTGTGTACCGTAGTCACTTCAGATTGTACAGCAAAGCTGTGAATGCATTGTTGCATCAAGAGGTTCCGTTTTTCAGAGTTCTCAAAGCCGCACACTAGTTTGGGGTGAGAAGGAATGACTGGCCATAATCTGTCTGCCTTCCTTGGCTAAAGGAGAACTAAAACTTGGGTTTCCCTTCTCTCAGTCCAGGACTTTAACCAATATACCACACTGCTTCTGTAACCTTTCTTTGGAATCGTTGCCATGATTTGTAATAGGACATAAAGCAAAATGACAGATTTGTATCCCAAGGTCTGGGAAACTACTTCATGCTAATATAGGAAAAAATAATGAAAGCCAAGCTTTTCGACGATTTTGTTCAACTTTTTGAGAATTAAGTTGTTCAATTTAAATGCTGAAATTTTGCAGGTTATTCAAACTTCTCCCCCTCATTAGCAAGTCCTTTATTTGTTTTAATAAAGCATGTAATA
Organism: Mimophis mahfalensis; assembly: GCA_032468015.1. NCBI lineage: Eukaryota > Metazoa > Chordata > Lepidosauria > Squamata > Mimophis > Mimophis mahfalensis. The sequence continues at coordinate 13,418 of JANHFR010009033.1, read as the reverse complement.
TAACCTCATGTTCTTATATTGTATTTTGTGTTACATAGAATATTGGATGATTATAACTGACACTCATTAATCTATGTACCACTATAAAATTCTCATTCCCATAACCTTGATGGTACATCATTGGACAACCATTTTTGAACCAAGATGTACCTCAGATTGGCTAACTTGCAGAATGTGACTCCCATGGAGTTTAAATTAGCCAAATTTTACAAAATATTTTATGACATAAAAATCACCATAAAATGTTTTATGACATAAAAGAAAACACCGTAAAGCATGTCTTCTGATCATCTTGGACAATCCCTGATGTTTGACTGTGCTATGTACCGTATATGCTTGAGTATAAGCCAAGTTTTTCAGCACCCAAAATGTGCTGAAAAAGTCACCCTCGCCTTATGTTCGGGTCAATACTGCTGTAGCCCTGCCCACCCCTGGGATTGCCCAAAAATATGAGGAGCAGAAGTGGAGGGATTGAAGGAAACCTGCCTGCAGATCCCCTGGCTTCTGCTCCTAGCGTTTTTCGGCGATCCCAGGGGTGGGGGTGGTGAAGCAGCCCATTCCCCCCACCCACCCCTGGGATCGCCCGAGAACGCGATGCATGGAGGCCAGGCTGGTTGCTGCTCTACGTTGTTGACAGCCAGCTGGGAGTTGGCCGCTCTTGATAGGTGGGGTTTTGGAGCACAGTTCCTTCGGCACCGGTCCATTTCATCTGAATGTGAAGCCCTGGCATCCTGTGACCCCAAACAGTGGATTCGGGGGTGACTCTGTGGGCACGCTTCTTTGGCTCCTTTCTCCATTTGGCTTGGCTTCCCGCCACACTTCCCAGCTGATTGCCAGTGCGACAAATAAATTGGTATTTAGTTTGATTATTGAAGCTGCTGCATTTTCCACCCTTGGCTTATACTCAAGTCAATTAGCTTTTCCAAGTTTCCAAGCCTAAAATTAGGTGCCTCGGCTTATACTTGGGTCAGCTTATACTCGAGTATATACGGATCCATCTCTGAATATCTCCCTGAATTTAAAGCTCTGCCATTGTTGAAAGCATTGAGAATCTTGTAAGGAAATATCTCTGATATCCCAGTTTGTCTAACATCTTAATAAAATTAAAGTGTTTGTTGCTTTGCTGGCTTCTGAATAACTTTATTTTTTTTCGTAGGCTTTCCTTTAGCAAAAATGGAGTGGTTCGGATTGATGGCTTTTCTTCTCCGGATCAGTATGATGATGAAGCTATGAATTTATGGACACATGAAAGTTATGAAGATGACGAAATGGACTTAGAAATTTGCAAATACATCTTAGAACATATAGGTGACAAATTTTGTCAGCTAGTAACATCTGAGAAAACAGCCATGTCCTGGGTCAAAAAGGATGGTAAGTTTATTCAGTTTTTATTATGCAACGGGATAGCACTTTTCATATCTTAATATGCTTGGTTTCATCTATCCCAGATTTTTTGTCTTTCTCAGAAATATTTGCTGTACTGGTGAGTGCAGTGTATAGATGTAAGTAAATACTGAATCAAATTTTGCAATACATGTTTGTGCGATTTAATTAGTCCATATTCTTATATTAAAAGGTTTTATTGATCTTTTACAAAAAATATTATCTATCATGTGACGAATTTGTGGAGATGTACTGTTTTATTTCACACTGATAGAACAACTCTCCTAATTGTTGCAAAAATCTTTTATGGACAGTTGAGTTTTTCTCTTAAGCATATATCTGAAGGGAATTGAATTACAAAGCAACATAAATTTGAATACTCACAAATACGATGGATGAGAGTGCATTTTAAAAAAAGATTATAGAAATGGCAGTAGCACTTAGACTTATACACCACAGTGCTTTACAGCCCTCTCTAAGTAGTTTACAAAGTCAACATATTGCTTCTCAACAATCTGGATCCTCATTTTATCAGCCTCGGAAGGATGGAAGGCTGAGTCAACCTTCAGCCGGTGAGAATCGAACTGCTGGCAAGTCAGCATAATCAATCTGCAACACTGCATTCTATCCACTGCGCCACCACAGCTGTCTTAAATTACTGCATTTTTCAGAGTATAAGACATACTTTTTCCACCCCCAAAAGTGGATAGAAATGTCTGCATCTTATACAGTGAATGTTGCCCACCCGCCGGCCTCTGCCTTCCTGCAATTTGTCTCTTTGCAGCAAACAGCAAATAGCCTGTTTCAGCTTCAGCACAGCTTGATTAGCACAAGCAGCTGGTTGTCAGTTGGATCAACCTCCAGAGGATCAGCCATTTCAGGCTGCAGGGATTGGCATCACCTACTGCTGCCTCCGCACACCCATTTTCCGCTGTCCTTCCTTACATTTTTTGGCATATAAACTATGAGTTAGTGAGCCAGTGTCTTCATTTCACTTTTTGATTAAAACCTGTTTTGCAAGAGAATAGTATTTTTTTTTTCAGGATAATTATCATAGCGATTACCATAAACTACATAGAAAATCTTTTGTGTGAACTGATCTGCCTGACCTACTAGTTTACATGGGTGAAAAAGAAGATTTCCCCTAAAATAAAGACAGCTTTATATCTGGTTTCATTTAAAACCCACATGTTCTGTATTTTTGCCATTGTGAAACCAAATCACCAAAAGCCCACAATTTATCCTAACGGTATACTTCCTCATTTTTTAAAATAACACTTTACTTTGTTTTTGTAAATTCTCATTTTGTTCTGAAAAAAATAGATATTGTAAACTCTAGAAATAATCTTTGATACACAGCAACGTTGTAGACAGTGTTTCAAATAAGAATGTCTTAGATAACAATTATATGCTAGGACAATTCAAAAATTGATTACAGTTACCAGAGCTTTTTAAAAATTGCTTAAAAGGAAACAAAGATTGGTTTTCTTGCCTGCATTTTCATTTCTTGTTTTAGTTTACAGTTGTTTGTCTTGACTGAAACTTCCAGTACTTGGTATGGTGTTTTCTCTGTATTTCAGCCAAAATTGCTTGGAAGAGAGCAGTCAGAGGAGTCCGTGAAATGTGTGATGCCTGTGAGGCCACCCTCTTTAATATCCACTGGGTCTGCCAAAAATGTGGATTTGTGGTCTGTCTAGATTGCTATAAGGCCAAGGAAAGGAAGAGCTCCAGAGGTCAGTGCACTTTTGTGAAGGGCCAAGATAGATATATTTAAGCATTTCAGAATTCCTTGTTTCATCTTTTCCTTCATCTCCATTCACATGCATACTAGAATTCCCATTTGTGTGATTCCACTTTTCTAAGCAAATTTTATTTACCTCAGGATATTTCTTCTAAAATTTTCACAGATAAAGAACTATATGCATGGATGAAATGTGTGAAAGGACAACCTCATGATCATAAACATTTAATGCCAACTCAAATTATTCCTGGATCAGGTAAGATCAGAAGCGTATACGTTTTGTTTCTTTACGTTGGTAAAAACTCAATAAAGAGAGTTACTGGATTGTGGTGTTGTTTTAGTTTTTGTATCGCTCAGAATTTATATAGCAAATTCATAAACAACAGGAGAATTCTTAACTCTAGTAAATTCTCCCTTAATCTGGAAGCCAATTCGTAGTATGTGTGAACTGGGAATCAAGTGAATGCTTTTTACTGATCCCTGAAATACTTTTATTAGAGGAACTATTCTGACTATGGTTTTTGTGCTTGTTTTTATTTAATTGTGAAATCTTCTTGGAATTGCTGAAAGGGCTGCATTGTACACTGGAGATAGGTGGTGTCTTATTCCTCTTCCTTTCTTGAGGGAGGGGTGTTCAGTTGTAACTTAGGTGGATTCTTTTAGCCATCTTCCAACCCAGTGGTCTTCTTTATCCAAAACGTGGACTTTCCCGTCTTCAAAAAAGTGACCGTTGTTTTTCAAATGCAGTTGGACCATGGAATTTTGTCCTGATGGGTTTGATCTCCTACGTTGTGCCATGCATTTATGAACTGATTGTTTTGTTTCACCACTGTGCAGATTTGCCCATGTCTCACTGCATTGTATTGCATATACCACATTGGTCAGTGTGTATCTGGGTGTTTTATCCTTGGGGTGGACACGCTTCTGCCTTAGTGTATTCTTGGGTTTAAAGTGTACATGTACGTTGCGTTGATTGAGCATAAAATGGGAGAGTTCAGAACCCTACACCTGGACTGAAAGTTTGCCTACCAATAAAGTGGCGGGGGGGGGGGGGGTAAAAAAATGAAATAGAA
>JANHFR010009023.1:155677-168660 GCA_032468015.1 Mimophis mahfalensis | reverse complement strand
GAGAGCCCTAATGAGCAGGCATATGCATGGAATGAGGGCTGTTGCTAAAACACATTGTAAGCTGCCCTGAGTCTTTGAAGAAGGGCGGGATATAAATGGGATTAAAATTAAAAAAAAGTAAAAAAATCAGCCAAGAAATGGCAACTGGAGGGGATCAGGAGGAATCCCTTCTCTGCCACAGTGCCTTGTCCTCTAGAACATTCTCCCTCCAGAGATTAGGATGGCCCCAGTTCTGTTGGCCTTTGAAGTCTTGGTTCATAGGCCTCAAATCCTGAAGAGCCCCATTCCCATTTATGGGCTATAATAATTCTCTGTTGCTATGTGCATTTAATTCTTCTTTTTGTGTTGTGATTGCAATTGGATTTTAATCAATTCAATGATTGTTTGCTGGCCAGAGTCACTTGCTTGAGACGGATAGCCAAACCAAGTAAATGAATGAATAAATAAATAAATACAATTTATTGGTTGCCCATCTTACCATGGGGTACCTCTGGGTGGCTTATAGTTACTTATAAGCTAAAACATATGTAATAAAAAACAAACTTTAAAACCAAAGATAGACAGAGTGGAGTGAAGGAAAGGAGGGATCTGTTATTACTCAAGTCAACCAGCTCCATTGCTTTGTTCCCCCACTGTGGGTCCCAAACCGACTGGCACAGATGTGTCTTTAGGCCCTTATGAAAAGATCGGAAGATTGGGGCCAACCTCAAAGATATTTCCAAGGGCAGAAGCAACAGCAGACATGTCCCTGTTCCCGCCAGCTGGAATAATTGGGCTCATGGGACCCGAAGCATACTTCCCTTGCTGGCACTTGTGGTACGGGTCAATCCCAGCGGGGTGAGATGGTTCCTCAAGTAACTTGGACCCATGCCATGAAGAGCTTTAAAGATGATCACCAGCACCTTGAATTGTACCCAGAAGCAGCCTAGCAACCAATGCAGCTCACAGAGCAGGGGCCATTCTAGGGGTCCCCAAAACTAACCATGCTGCTGCATGCTGCACCAGCTGTAGCTTCCAAATGCTCTTCAAGAGTAACCCTATATACAGCGCATTACAGTAGTCCTGTCATGAGATGACTAGGGACTGAACGATTGAGTGCAGGGATCATAACTCCAATCCATGGGAAATCTAAGAATTCTACTCCTTTTATATATGGGAGTCAGGTGCTGCTTCTTAGCAGTTCTTACTAGAAATAAACCTTCCATCAACGTGTAACTCACACATACAGAAAAATATTTAAATCATGATTAAACTGTCTTAAAACCAGTGAGATGACAACAAAATCTTTCAGTATTCTTGTTTAGAATATCTCCTGGCAATATCTCCCGGCCATGCCTTCTTTCTTTTCTTTTCTTTTTTCTGAAGGTTTTTTTCCTTATTTTTAAGCATACATAAATATAATTTCATGGACAGTGTGGTGTCTGAGTGTCATTCATTTTGATACAAAAGTAATATTGATAACAATGAGAAGTACTACATTAATCAGACTTACATGGTCTAATGATGTTATACATAACTATATCAGCACATAAATCTTCAGTTTTTCAATTATTCAATATTTGCTACATCCTTCTAATAGTAATAACATTATTTTTGAACATACCTAATAACATCCTTTTTTGAACTCTAATCTTAACCTCTAATATTCACTTTATGTGTGTTAAGTAAAAATATATATGATGATATTCCCCCTATTTCTAAATTTTTTATCTATTCTAATTCTTAGTGCGACCAATCTTATTTATTTTTGTTTAAGAAAAATCCTTTCTGTCCATCATCTCTCACCCTCTTGGAAGTTCCACTTCTTCCTTTTTTGGCTTGCCTCCCATACTCCTCCCTCGGATCCTTATCTACATCTTTCATATTCAACCCAACCCTTATTTCCATCCCCAATACTTTTTGCTGCCAGTCCACCCATAAGTCTGCCAAATCCTCTGTCTTTTTTCCAGAAATACCTTTCAATTTATTAAATTCCATTTTTCTACCTCCTAGTATATATTCTCCCAACTTTGTTTCACCCAACTATTTTATCTCCTCCTTCTTTTCTCCTTGTTCTATTTGTTGTGTTTGTTGTGTAGTCTGTTCTGTCTCAAGCTCTAAGCTCACAGTTGTATCCCTTGCTTCCTGGGTTTTATTATCTGCTTCATTGATCCTTGTTGCACATTTTCAGTCTTTCCAGTTATATCATGCAATAGGACCTTTATCTCCTTGGAGTTCCCCATTATCATGTCATAAATGTTTTGAAGTAACATCATAATTTCTTTTTGTATGTCCAGTTCTTCCTAATATTGCCTTAGTTTTAAAAAATCCAAATAGTATTCAGTATTCTGTCAGTAATTTGTCACCACTCCAGATCTATTCCTTTTAATTTCCCAAAGCCAGTAGATTACTTAATATTGTTCATCAGGAGATAGAATAGTTATAATTCTTTATATCCCATAGTTAATCAATAGGTTCCATTTATACAATCCAAGGGATTTTCCAAATAACTGTTTAAATCCATTTTTTAATTTGCTAGTTATTTCCAGTATTCAAAGGTCATTCCATTAAATATCATTCAGGTTTTCCAGGTTGATCCTCTAGTTACCATAAAGTAGATAAGTATAGAAAAGCAGACCTCCAGGTGTTATTCTTCTCTTATCAGAGATCTCCAAGGTTAATTTTGTTAGTCTAGGAGTATGACATAGTGTATATCCATTCACCAGTAGATGGTGCCTTTAGCTTAAAAATCTACTTTAAAAATCTACTTTAAAACTGTTTGGCCAGTTCTTTATTTCAAATTGGTTCAAACAAAATATCCAACAGAATATCCAGTAAGTAGTCAAATATCCAGCATTTTAAAATGCCTGTTCAAAGTCATGCCAGTAAGATTTATACATCCAGTCTTTCTGTATTTTAAGCTTTAACTTATTTCCTTAAGGTGCAGTTTTTCTCTGCCTCTCTGGTCACCACTTAAAAGCATTCCAGAGAGGCTCTTTTTCCAGATTGATTTTCTTTTGGGGTCAGATCCTAGGCAAAATTCAAAAGTCACCTCACCCAGCTCCAGTCACTGTCCACGCTCACTGCTCTAGCACACTCTTAGTTTCTTTGGCTACCCCAGTTTAACAGCGGCCATTTTGGCCTCCTCATCTTCCTCCTCGGCAAAGAGGGAAAACCTTGGGTCCAGCAGAAGAGCTGCCGCTTCCCATAACCTGCAGAATGCCCCTACAGGTTGACTTTAGCCCTTTGGGGGCGGCCCTCCGACAAAGAGGATTCGACATGGGGATGCAGGGCCCTGCTCCCCATGCCAATCACACAGCAACATCACACCGGAAGTCTCCCCGTGCCTTCTTTCTATCCAGCTTCACTACTCCCCTACTTTTCATCCCACTGCAAATAATTAGCATTCTGTAGCAAGTTAGCAAACAATGTCCTCATTTTTCTTGTTTCATGAGAGCTTTGCCATGTTAGGGTTTCTTTTTCCCAAAAAGCATTTTTCTGATTCTGCTGACCCTCCTCTTCTTTAGTAGAGTCATTCTGGTGGATTCCATTTTCATCATTCAGCATTTGAACTTCCTGTAAAAATAATACCAACCACAAGAAACAGGGTTGCACAATATATTTAATTAACAAAAGGGACAAACAGTTTTAATTTCACTGGCTCTCAGATAGACTTTTAATGCCGATGCGATTTTAATTCTCACTGGATATAAAGAATCCTCTTGTTTTTAAAGGGTCATTTTGTTTCATATTTGTAAATAAAGCAAGAAGCTTATCTGGAGTCTTTAAACATGCCTTAACTTGTATGTGAGACAAAAATGGTGTGAAGCACATCCCTTTAATCTTTTGGCAGGGATAATCATTCGTGTAACTGATTAGGCCAAACCCAGATGGGCTTTTGTGGTGGGAGTGTTCTTCCTTATCTCAAATTGCTGAAGGGATCATTCTTACTTTCTGCCACTCAGGAAAAAGTACAAAATAACCATTGAAAGAAGAAATCAGCTGGAAGAGTACAACATCGGCAAGCACCGACAGTTACGGGAAGACTCCATCAGGTCTCACTTTTCTGCTGCATGAAACAGAAAAGAATTGCTCTCGTGAGGAGATCTGTAGACAAACGGACGCTACCAAAGACTGCCACTGAAAAAAAAAAGAAGTGTGTTAAGGACTCCACCTTTTAAAAGTAGAGTCACTTGACTTAATTTTTTTTTTCTTCAGAAACTCAGGAATGATTTACTAGCCACATTATGCCACATGGCCTTTTTTTATCTCATGGAAAGATGAATAATTAAAAAGAAAAGACACCCGTTTTCTCATGACAAGACATTATTAATACTTTGTGGATATCTCAAGGCAGATCTGGGGTCTTGATGATGTAAACATTCCTTCATGACGCCTTGTGAATGTCAGGTGGTTCTTCACTACATCACAATCCAGATGCTTAGGTGCTTTTGTAGACAAAGGGGCAGCTTCACACAGGGAACAAAATACGTTCTGAAGTGAATGGTGGGGAAAAAAGAGGGTGTAGCTTGTTCAGTGCAATATAATTTTGGGAAACAAACCATCTTGCCTCTCATCCACAGTGGAAGAAAATGAGGATTTAATACTGAACAGTATAGGTCTCACATTAGTTTTGAAATTGTTCTGTGGTGATTCCTAGGGATATTCTCTCACTATTATTAACATAAGAAAGAGAGCTGTATCCATGGGAAGGGAAAATTCTTTTTCAAATAAATTTCACTTTACCCTGAATTTTTATTTTGAGGAACTTTTCCCTTCCACATTATTTCCACATCCAGGTGGAAATGCTTCCTGACTTTGGATCCATTGTCTCCAGCTTGTTGCTCTCCAGATGTCAGAGGCTGTAGCTCTCTAAATTTTCAGCATTGCTGTTAGGAATCTGGCTATTATAATCGTGGTTTAGACGCAGCCTAGGATCTGGGAGACTCAAGTTCAAGTCCATCCCTGGACCTCTTTGAGTAACTTTACACAATTTTGTCTCAGTCCAACCTGCCCCATAAAATTTTTGCCATGTCGATAAAATTAGAGGAATCAATATTAAAATTCACCAAGATCTGACAAATGGTAAATTCATAATCTGTCTAGATAGTGTAGGTTATTTTAAAAATGTGGTCCATGGTTAGCACCAAAGGGTTTTATAGGAAAGAGATGCAGTTTTAGGCCAGCTGTTTACCTAAGTTAGCATAAAGTGGTAGAATCCTGAAGTTCAGATTTTGTAGTTCAGAATGCAAATGACCTTCTGAATATTTTCCTACAGAGGGGGAAAAAAATTGAGGTATTTTGAAATATTTCAGAGAAGATTGTTCTAGCTCAGGGGTGCCAAACTCCAGACCCGGGGGCCGGATTTGGCCCACGGGGTGCTTAGATCTGGCCTATGGGGCTGCCCTGGAAACAGCAAAGGACTGGTCTGTGGTGCCTCTGCCAGTGAAAACGGAGCTCGGGAGGGCCATGCGCGGCCCGCCTAGACTCTATTTTCAGCTGTGACAGCTTTCTGCAGCCCTCTGCCAGTGAAAACGGAGCTTTGGGGACCACATGTGCCCCCTCCCAAGCTCCTTTTTCACTGGCAGAGGGCTGCAAGAGGCTGTCGTGGCCAAAAATGGAGCTCAGGAGCCCATTTTTGCTGGTAGAGTGCTCAGGCCACCACAGGTGCTGCCCCCTGCCCCTGACAAGAGTGACATCAAGCTGACCAGTGGTGGGTTTCAATTTTTTTTACTACCAGTTCTGTGGGCGTGGCTATGCTGTCAGCCAATCAGAGATGGTATTTGCTGGTGTTGGCTAATCAGAGGTGGTTCTCTGAATCAGTCAAAATTATCGCTACCAGTTCACTGGATCCTGTCGGAACTGGCTGAATACCACCTCTGAAGCTGACCCCCCCCCCCCAAGGTCAAATACAACCCTGATGCAGTACTCAATGAAATTGAGTTTGACACCCCTGTTCTAGCTAATTGTCTCAGTGGTGGATTAGCAGGTGTGAACTGGATTTCTATAAAGCATTTAAAGATTGAAAGAGTCCAGCAGGTTCTACCAACTGGATGCCCATCTCGTATATAACTCAGATTTTACAGCTTCTGTTGACTCAAATCAAAATCTCTGCCTCCAATCAAAGCGCATGCTCCTCTCTACACAAGTAGTTCTCAACTTACGACCATTCATTTAGTGACATTTTGACCTTACGGCAGCAGTGAAGACCCCATCTTATCACCACTTTTCAGATGACTGTTGCAGCATCCCCAGGGTAAGCTGATCAAAATTCAGATGCTTGGCAACTGGCCAAGGGTTGATGATGATTGCAAATCACCTTTTGCAACTTTCTGAGTAGCAAAGTCAACAGAGAAGTCAGATTTACTTAACAACCATTGTTGCTAACTTAAATGTAATAATTCACTAAACAACCGTGACAAGAAAGATTGTAAATGGAGCAAAAGTCACTTTACAACTGTCTTGCTAGGAACCATGGTGGTGCACCAAGTAGAGTGCTGTATGTAGTACTTAGCTGCCAGCTGCCTGCAGTTAGGCAGTTCAAATCTCACCAGGCTCAAGGTTGACTCAGCCTTCCATCCTTCCGAGGTGGGTAAAATGAAGACCCAGACTGTTGGGGGCAATAGGCTGACTCTGTAAACTGCTTAGCAAGGGCTGTAAAACCCTGATAAGCGGTATATAAATCAAGTGCTATTGCTATTGCTTGGCAATGGAAATTTTGGGCTCAGTTGTAGTTGTAAATTGAGGAGTACCTGTATGGGCATGCCTGATATAAATGGACAAACATATGCACACACCATCAGAATCCTGATGTCCCCCACCCCCGCCCCAAATCAACTGGTTTTCAAAACCAGGCTGTTGCTCAGATGTTCCATTTGGAAATTGTAGCACTTACTTATGAGAAAAAAAGTGTAGAATCAACATCTACCCTCTACAGAAGTGTTTCTCAACCTTGGGAGTTTGAAGATGTGTGGACTTCAACTCCCAGAATTCCCCAGCCAGCAACTGCTCTACAGTTTTCCGTAGGATGCAACTGCCAGCTTGGAGCCTTGGGTGCAGCTCAAACTTTGTAAATATCACATGGCGGAATAGTTTTGTACAGCAATGGAAGTCAGAAATATTTGGTTGTATAAAAAATGATATTCTGGTTTAACATTTTCTTTTTAGGCATTCCTATATTTTTCTATTAGAAAAATGGTTATCCATTTGAGATATCCACTTTGGAAAAGGTATCTGTTTGGGATCTCTGCTTTATGTTGGAAAATCAAATGAAGACCCTGTTTGAAAATCTATTTTATTTTCTTTTTAAGTCTGAATAATTCGTGAGCAGAGAACTTAAGATTCAATAAAAGTTGAATCTTTTATATCAGCATGGTCGTAGGCTGATCTTCTACCCTTTCCCTTCTTTCTGACCACATTGGCAACTCATAAGAATTGAAAGTTGATGTTCATATCACGAACAGAAAAGATCAGGCTTACACAGGAGTCTGTTTGCCTTTATTCACAAAAACATACATAGAAAAACAAGAAATTCTGGGATTTTTTTGAAAAAAAATCCTTTGGATTAGGTTTTCTGTCTACTGCTGTAAAATTTCAATCTTTGTGCTTCAGTTCAGTTGAACATTGACGAAATTCTTTTATCCAGAAATGAAAATGATCCTAAATGTTCATTACATTGTAGTCCAAATAATACATAAAGTGCTCAGACAAGTATACTGAAAATTAATTTAAGTATTAAATAATTATCTAATAGTTACCTGATTCAAAGGAAAAACAAGACAGTAAATCTTTTTTGGTGCACATGTCACTGAACCAGTAGCTTTTGGTGAAAATGGTCAAGTGTTCCCAATTTCATGCAAGTTTCCAGAATATTTTACTAATAAGCATTGTATTAATCCAATGTAATCCATGCAGAACTCTTACCAAACGTAAGAAAATCCATTTCTGAGGAAACATGCATTGAATTGCGCTATTAAATATGTACTATTTTCCTCTTTGGTATTCCTTAGAACTGGTTCTGAGGCATGAAATTCGAGGGAATCCTCCCCAAAGTAGTGAATCAGAGTGTTTCTATTTCCAGTCAGTGCTACTTTGCTAATAATGTTCAAGCCAACACTAAGTTTGAAAGTGATTTACTGGTAATTATATCATGGCGTGCAAAAAGACTTTTTTAGCTGTGTGGTTTTTGAGGTGTGCCCAATGTAACTGTGGTAAGCATGAAAATCCAATTCTGCTTTGAAAAAAAATGCTTGCATTTAATAATGATGAAATTCAGATATTTATTCCCACTTGGTGACTTGGATCCTAATATACTCAGTGGGGCTTTAGACAAACTGAAGTTCCCCTGATTTCAGAGACCTGTTTTAAATCTGGCTTAACCTACTCTTGAGATCCAGACTTCAATAAACACTAACAAGAAAGTAAGACCGAATGAAAGGCTATGGGAGAAGGACAGTTGAAAAAAATTAACAATATCTCACAATTACTCTACAATAATTGTATTAACACTTACAAAGTTGATCCTGGAATGTGGATGTTATAAGGAGAAGACATATGGATTTAGCTCTGAAGAACAAAAACAATGTAAATATAGATTTTCTGTTAAGGATTCACTGCAGCATCTTTAGTAAATAGTTGACAGGAAGCTTTCTAAATCCAGTAACTTGTTTTTCTAATACAACATTCAATTAATGCTATTTAATTGATGCATGCATTGATGCATGCACTATGAACAATGTTTAAAGCTGTTCCTTGCACATTTTACATTAACCACTATTGTTAATGCTGTTCACCAAAGATAAAATTTCTAAACCAGCAAGAAAAATGATACTAGGTTATATTGTAAGTTTACTAAACAAATACAGACACGATTACACAAAATACCCTCATAATTTTGATATTGCTCAGAGTCACATATTAATCCACAGTACCTGAACTAGCGGGATTCACAATGGCGGAATGTGAATAAAATGCTTAGTGTATTTAATGAATGAAATTTTCTTTTTTAGAAAAGCTGTTCTAATTTTTTTAAAAACTAAACTGGCGTAGACTTGGAATTATATAAAGTCATACACAATGTCACATACACAATATATAACATATAATACACATATTTTTAACTAAAAGTTCTTACTACATCCTGTAATGACACTATGACATGGATCCCAAGTGCAGTATTAAATGTTTAGTACTGCTTTCCCCAAACTTTTACCTCCAGAGACATTAAAGTTGGATTAAAACGGGCATCTTTGTTCATATACCTCTGGAAGAAAACTGTTCTGGGAAGACTAAATAATTACACCATCTGAAGTGTTGTTTTAACAAATTACAGAGTTCTCAAACATTATTTATTCTGGAACAATTTGAATAGCTACTGAGAGTTATTTCAGAATAAACTCAAGGATTGTACAATATGTCAGCAAACTCAAAAATTTATTCCAAAAGTAGAAGGAGCTTCCAAGGTCCAGCATATCTTAGGCCAGTGGTTCTTAACCTATGGTCTGTGGACCCCTGGGGAGCCATAATGTCATCACAGGAGATCTGGGAAGGCTTGAAAAGATTTAAATCTTGAGTTAAATCTTCAGGGCCATGGTCCTTGGCCACAAAGGTATTTAAAAGAGATCCATGGTGAAGAAAAGGTTGAGAACCACTGTCTTAGGCTATTAGAGGAAAGCACTACATTTTCACCTTCCTTCAGTGGCAACAAATAGGGAAAGCAGAGAAGAAAACACATTTGAAATGAGGAGACATCTTTCTCACTACAATTAAAAATAGTTATTTTTCTAGAAAACCTGTACATTCAGAGTCAAACAGAAAGCCTCATTTTTTGTATTTAAGTGCAGCTTCTCACAGTGGCTTAATCATAAGTGGACACATACAAAATCTGTTCTCAAGTTTTTGTTATAACTTGGAGAAGATTGGTTAGAGCAAGAGAAATGGTAAACTAGAAGCAACCCTCAAAATGCAATCCACACACCGCTTAAACCTCCGTTTAGTGTGTCAGTTATGACATAGGAAGACAATGAAAAACACAAGGCCAGTCTTATAGATCTCATTATACATCAAGTAAGACCAGTTTCAAACCTAAGTGACATCTATTATCGCAACCGATCTCTCTTGGGCCTTGCAAAATGTTTTCCTAAAGGGAATATGAACTATGAAGAGTTTTTCTTGTTTATTAGATTAGAAAACAGCTGGATTTGAATCATGAAATGGTTTTGATTGATCTGTGATGCAGATTAAGCAATCTACCACAAAACCTGAGGAAATTGGAATTCAAGACTGTGGAGATTTCACTTTGCCCATATTGTGATTGTAAAAATATATATGCAGTATAATCTAGAATATTGTAATGGGCTGGTTTTTAAAAAAGATGGAAAAACAAAAGGAGAGCTGCATAGTATATTGTACTGATGTAAGTAGAACTATGTGCATATGATGTGATTTTTATTTATTGTATTTCTGTAGAGACAGAATTTACAACTGTGGATATAACCTCATTGTTATGTTTTTCCTTTGTTTTACAAGTTGCTCATTTAAATTTTGATTGATGTCCATTGACAGTTAAATGTGTTTATTTTCTTGTAAACATTTTAGTTAGGTCAGATCATCATTATTCTCACATAACTAAAAAGACTTCCATTAAAAAGAAAAATTATACATTCATACCATTTGATATGATTTCATGATGTTCGCAGAATTCTTCTCTATTTTCTGCTATCCAAGAGCCAAGGAATAGTTCCATGAAGTTCATTCATTTTCGGGTTACTATATAAAAGAGACATATAAACATCTACTTTCTATCAGAACATATAATTACAGGTTTAGCATAAATCCAATGTTTAGTGCCAGTTCTACTATTCCGTCTCCTCAGATGCACAGTTAAAAATTGTTTAGAAATTGGATATTTCTCAAACCACAATAGCCACCAATGAAGTAAAACAACCTAGGTCAATAGTAACAGACAGACAGATTATCTATGAATGATAAATGAAGAAATATATTTGTTATCACCTACAGTTCAGTTAAAACTATCACAGTATTATTTTCTCTCCTGAAGAACTGTGTGGTAGAGACATACTTACCGCTAGTTATTGTTGTCTATGAAAATTCCCATTGTTTCTTACTTAAATTTTATCCTCAGTTTGGTTTTGGTTTTCCTTTCCATCTCCTCCAACCCCTAATTTAATGTATATAAATTTATTTTAGAACCATAGATCCCACAGTGCAGTACAAAATCTTATGCAATGATTTTGTTGTTAATAGGCTCCAAATTTATTTGTTTGTTTTTCTACGACAGGGTACCTCCCTACGAGTCTCTAGATGCATACAAAATATTCCATTTACTGTATTCCATCAGATATGTTTCCAACTGCTGGATCCATCTAGATTCATCCATCTAGCACTGGATAATTTTCAGAGTTCACCTCAGCAATAGGTTTCAAGTGAACAACATCAGCGAGGTGCTGGGTGGAGAGATTCACTCTTTGATCCTATTTGAAGTTGTTAGAAATCAGGCAGCATATACATTTCTGTCATCATCAGAATCTGGATTTTCTAATTCAGACAGAGTTGTCCTAGCAAAGAGGGCCTGTGTGATATGTGTGTGTGTGAAGAGATTCTTGCTTCCTATAATGAAGAAAATTCAAGCCAGTAGAACAAGGGTCTTCAAACTTGGCACGTTGAAGACTTGTGGACTTCACCTCCCAGAATTCCTAAGCTAACATGACTGGAAGAGGAATTCTGGGAGTTGAAGACTTGCCAAGTTTGAAGACCCCTGCAGTAGAATGTGTATGGCCCACAGTACAGTTAAATTAATCACACTTGGTTGCTGAGCTCATTTTATGAATTTGAATGGCATTGGGGACCTGTAATTTCAGCTGCAGTAAAAATGACCTCTCCTCCATGAGAATGAGATTAGGAATAATAAGAGACAGAAAGATATTGTCACAAGTCTACCATAGACTCAATCCAGTTTCGACCATGCTTGAGTGATTATGGCTTTAGCAGCAAAACCTTTTCATCCCAGTGGGAAGAAGGCAGCTGTACACAAGCAAACATAGATTGCAGTCAGTGGAATTCTTATTATTTTTTGGCTAAAATTACGTTATCACACCCTAATTATTGCATTATTAGTTGAAAAGATCTTTAAAGCATGTCGCAAGCTGTGTTTTGGTAGAACTTCCTGTTTACTTGAATACTTTTTTTTT
Organism: Mimophis mahfalensis; assembly: GCA_032468015.1. Classification (NCBI taxonomy): domain Eukaryota; kingdom Metazoa; phylum Chordata; class Lepidosauria; order Squamata; genus Mimophis; species Mimophis mahfalensis. The sequence goes on along the minus strand of JANHFR010009023.1, from coordinate 156,472 downwards.
AGCTTCCTAGTCCACTTTTATTTATATTATAGGTTGCGTATGCATGAAACTTTTACATCTTTCTCCCGCTTTTAAAGTTGCATTTTAAAGAGAAAACTCAGATAATTGTTTAAACTACCCTGGTCATGTTTTATGAAGGAAGAAGTCCATATAAGTATTTAAAGTAAACTTTACAGACCTGAAATACATAAAAATGCTCTTAACACTTGAAATTAAAAACCAGATTGAGATGCAGGAAAGATGTTATCAAGTTTCTTGACTGTGGAGAAATATCACTCCCACTGCATTTTAAAGACCTAAGCACTTAACAAAAGTTTCATAGCTAAAAAGCCACCTCAACTGAGATTTAGAACAATTTGCAAATGGATGCAATTTTTTCCCGAGCAAGCTTCTATGTCTCTCTTTGCTTTCTGCTTTTGTTCATAGGAAAAATTCATCTTCTGAGTACTTTTAATCTCATGAAATGTACCCTACTGCATTTAGTTTAAAGTATAGTAACAGCCAGAAGAGTGGTGCAAAACATAGAGAGACTTAAGCAATCACATACAAATGGAAGCCTATTTTATGCATCCTTTAATGAATGGTACTTTTTAGAAAGGCTCTGTTCATTTAATTCAACAATAAGATGTATTGAATAGACTTTAGGCCAACTCCATAGATTTCTAGATAAAATCCAAAGCTCATAGAAATGATGTATGATTCATTTTATGAAATGGTTACAAAGTTGTTGTTTTTTTTAATGGAAAAGTTTTACAAATACATTTTCCAATTTTTCTCCCCACCCCCACCCCCACC
>JANHFR010009023.1:89603-104473 GCA_032468015.1 Mimophis mahfalensis | reverse complement strand
CTGCTTAAGATACTGGCTCTCCAGTTAACCCTTATTACATTCTTGGCAGTAGCCTAGACTTGCTGTCTCTGCCTAGATTTGCTGTCTGCAGTCACATGACTACCTAGCCATGCCTGCCTGCTAAGCCATGCCCACTAAGCCACACTCACAGAACCAGTTGTTAAAAAATTTGAAACCCACCCCTGACTTTATCCCCAGAATTCCTTAGCCAGCATGATTGGGAGTTGAAGTCCAGACATCTTAAAGGCCTCAGGATTAACAACCGGCCTGCACAATACCCCTTAGTTTCTTGTGGCAACATTTGTGGAAATGCCTTGCCAGTGTCTCCTACCTGCGGCTAAAAGAGAAGGTCTAGTCCATAGTTGTCAAATTCACAGTGTCACGTTGCTGTCATGTGATGTTTTGTGACATTTTTCCCATTTCCAGAGCTGGGGTGGGCATGGCCTGTGTGTGACGCATCCGGCCCAGGGCCTGCCAGTTTGACACCTCTGGTCTATTCCAAAGTCACTTACAGGTTTCATACTTAAGTCAGGACTAGAATTCACAGTCTCCCAGTTGCTAACCCAGTGCCTTAGCCGCTATGCCAAATTAGCTCCTGTGTTTCCCATTCCATAATCCGCAATGTCCTTTCTTGAAAGCAAAGTTAGCCAAATATTAGTTATAATTCTAAAGGAACACATTAAAACTCCCGTCCCACTATGCAAAAAATAATCAAACTAGCTCCAGTTCTCTTTGAACATCCACTAAACATAAAGGTGGAGGCGGAAGAGCCAAAAAGGAAAAACATTCTTTCCTATAAACATTATAATACCAATTGCTTTCTGTTCTGAAATTAAACTGCAGCCCACATTTAAATATTATGTTTTCAAATGGTCTGCAGTAACAAAACCTCCACAGTTTTTGAGAAGTGCATACAGAATTAAAACACAAGTGGGTGCCAACTTTCTACAGAACCAAAATCTGAATCTCTTATACCTACTTTTTCTTAATTAATAATTGAATTTGGAGGTTGATAATTCTAAGTCTTGGAGTTGACCGGTTCATTTCTTCTCACAGAAAGTCAATAAGCATATCATTCCACAATTTTTTTTGTCACAAATAAAAGGGCTTTTGATTCTGCACACAAGTTCACTTCCACTATCTATTTACAACCTGGTGGAGTGAATCACTATGTTAATATTAATCTTGATACCAGCAAAAGGGAGGCATAAATTTGGCAGCAGAGCTTTGGAGCTTAGTTATCCAAATATTAGCGCTATGGTCACTGAAAAAAGGTCAAAGTGACCTCTGGCACAGGCACTTTATGGGTAGCTTGCTGTAAATACTTCAGGTATTAATGGACTTGTCTTTCAGGGTATGAGAATGAATTACAGTTAGTCCTCGACTTACGACCACAACTGAGCCCAAAACTTATGTTGTTAAGTGAGACATTTGTTAAGTGAGTTTTGCCCCATTTTACAACTTTTCTTGCCACAGTTCTTGAGCAAATCACTGCAGCTGAAAAGCTAGTAACCTGGTTGTTAAGTGAATCTGGCTTCCCCATTGGCTTGGCTTGTTAGAAGGTCGGAAAAGGGGTTCACATGACCTTGGGATACTGCAACCAACATAAATAGGCCATAGGTCATAATCATGGTTACAATCATTAATCATAAGTTACAAACAACAGTTGATAACTGGTAAGAAACCAATAGGAGAAACCATTAGTGGAGAAAGGGGACCTCCACAAGTCATTTTGTTCAGAGACCTTTCCGAGTCCAAAGGATAAAGCAGGCAGAGAAGGCAGAGAGAAAGCAAAGATAGAACTTCTTATCCCCAAGCTAGCATAATTCATATATAAACACATCCATTGCTGCTCTCATCCCAAAAGCAAATCTATATATAAAAAACAAAAGTGTGGCGCGGCGTGTGTGTGTGTGTGTGTGTGTGTGTGTGTGTGTGTGTGTGTGTGTAGGGGCTCTATACTCCCCTAAACAGAGCAAACAATCTCGCCCAAACTTGGCATACCTTGGTGTTGCGAGACCAGCAATGGGGAGGGTCACAAAAGCCTTTGAGGGGGTCTTTCCCCAAAAAAAGGGGGGCTGAAGTGGACATATCACTGCGTCACAGACATTTCACTTGCAAGCTGTACTGCACATGTGCTGAGGGTTACCAGGCAAAGCATGCAGATTGGAGGCTCTCCAGCCAATAGAAGCAAGGCATGCAATAGGGCAAAGAATGCTGGGCTGCAGCACTGTCATAAATACCTGAGCGAAGCCAGATTATCAGTTAGTCTGAAATAAAGCTGGAATAGAACAACATAAATAATAACTCCCAACACTAACTAAAGTTGGGAGGCTACCATACATTTAGTAGCAACCTCCATGCCTGAACTGCTGAATACCATCTTGGGGTTGGCAGTGAAGTTCTTGATTCTTCACCTGCACCAGGACCATGGGCTTGGTGGTTCTGTTCACCATTAAACCCTCTTTCCAATCAGCCTCCATATTTCCAGTGTCTTTCTCCCAGTGTGGAACTGAATCAGATGGATATTTCTTCCAACAATGGCATATAAATTTACTAAATAAATAGGATAGAAAATAAACACATTTTTAAAAGGACTAGGACTTCGTATTGGAGATTGTTACGAAGGTACCCCCTCAAGATACAAAATGAAAGGCCTGGTTTTCTTTGTATGCTGAACGTTAGACCAGTCAAGTCAATTTAAAATAGGCTGGGTTTTGCTTGTTTGCATTTGTGGTTTAGCAAAATTCAAATTTGGCCAGTTTTATGACACGGCGCTAGCTGTCTCTGATTTTACATGGATCTGCAATAACATCTGGGTGGTCACTTTAGCTCAAACAGCATGATCAAATATTTTTAGTGGTAAAAGTTTTCTTGTGGCCATGTAAACATTCTGGTTACTTTCACACATCTGCTAAGAGAATACTGTACCCTCATTTGTCACAACCAGCCTAAGAATAACATATCATTTATGGATGGTGGAGGAAATGAATATTGGGTGGCTACTTACAAAAGGAATTCCTCTCTTTGAAATGCAGACCAATCTGTGTCTCAACAACAAACTTTATTATAGTCAAATAACAAAAAAGGAAGCAAAATCACGGACAAAGAAGAAAAGTTTGTTTTCAAAGTAAGAAGCCTTGATGTTGCCCATCAATCTTTTCTAGTTAAGATTGTGCTGACAAAAAAATGATCTGGCCAGAGACTTTTGATCTCTAGTGAAACCGTCTGTATTTTTATATACAACTGTTTAGGCAAGGATTAAGCAAATGCTTGCTCTTTTTAATCAATGTAATTCTTCTTGTAGGGTGATGATGAGTCAAATGCCACTTATCTGTGATAATGATTTTGGTTTTGGGGCTCTGGGTTAAGTGATGAAGTTCTCATATGCAGCTTTCTCAATTCCAATTTACAAACCTAAACTTACTACTAATTTACAAACCTAAACTTAACTACTAATTTGTAATGTCAAACCCAGATACAGAGGATCAAACAGGGCTTCGTTTCTTTGCAAAAACAGAAAGCTTTTAAAATCTGTTTTATTGTCCTTCTAAAACTAGGGCCATGTGAGTGCTATAGTTATTGTGCTAATGATCTGTTTTTTTATCCTCCCATACAACAAATCGGGATAACTTCACTGTTAATAGTTGAAAAGAAAACATAATCAGAAAAACTATTCTTGATTCTTCTCTTTATCTGCCTTCTACTTGTAAAGGCTACTGCAGAGTAAACCATCCTCTGGTCACCAGTTGTTGAATACTACCCAGCTTAGCTAGCATTCAATAATTCAAACCTTGCAACTGATCTGAGGTCGATGGATCGAATGAACTGGGACTGGGTGTCCAAGGCTTCAGGTCCAGAATAGAAGATCTTTTATTTACAGTTATTTACATTTGTGCAAGGAAGCAAGTACAGGAACAGCAGAGAGTAAAGGACAAGAATGGTGGGAAGAGCAGAGGGCTGCAGGCATGCAAGTCTGTCTTATATAGGCTAGGCTAGCTGTTGGTGAAGAGGTGCATATAGCAACATACTGGCAGGAAACCCAGGCTTATAGCAGACAGCCTGTCACCAACTAAATGAGTGTGGTGTGACCCTTAGGCAGCCATTTTGAGTCACACTATACATTCTGAAATCAATTAATGAAAATACTCAACAAAAACAGAGCCTTTGAATCCCATCCTAACAATTTTACAATTGCCAGACTATTTCAGTGATAGTTGTTGTTGTTCCCTGCCTTGTAACTCTCCTAATTTCACTGAATGACCATAGCTACCACATTGGATTGGTTGCCTGATTGCTTGTGAGTCATCAATTCATTGTTGAGTCCTACCAGATGTTCTCCAGGATGATTTGTCCCTAACCTGATCTTTTAGGTCTTCCAATGGTGCATCCGTTGCCACTGGAACTGCAACATTGTCCTTCCACCTTGCTGCTAGCCATCTTCTTCTTCATTTTCCTTCTACTTTTCTCACCACTGGAGCCTTCTTCAGAGAGCTGGATCTTCTTAGAATGTGTCCAAAGTAGGATCATTTGAGTGTGGTCCTTTGTGCCTCAAATGAAGATGCTTGGTTGATTTAGTTGATGATCCATTTGTTTTCTTGTCTGTCCATAGTATTCTCTGGAGTCTTCTACAACACCAAAGTGCAAGTGTCAATACCCTTCTTGTAAAATATTTTGTGATCATCAATTAATTTCAGTGTATATTAAATGTAAGTTAAGATGGCTGCCTGGGAGTCACACCACACTCACTTAGCTGGTGACAGGCTGTCTGGAAGAAGCCTGGGTTTCGTGCCCAAATGTTGCTAGTTTGCACCTGTTCTTAACTGCCAATGCTGGCATATAAAAAGCAGGCTTGCATGCCTGCTCTTGCTTCCTGTGCTTGCTTGCTGTTTCTGCTCTCTAGGTTCTGTTTAGCTCTGTATCAAGATGCTGCTTATTCCTGTAAATACCACTAAATAAAGATTTACGCTTTGAGCCTGAAGCCTGTTCCTCTGGTCTCACTTCTTCCCGGTCCATCGAACTCAATTCACTTGCAGGGTTAACTCTAACTTATGACTTGGCTTCATAGATCTGATAGTCAGACTCCCTCTGCAGTCATATGACTGAATTTTGGATGCTTGGCAACACAGCCACATTTACAGGTGTTTGCAGCATTCCGAGCTCACGAGTTCATGTTTTACAACAGTTTTCCAAAACCATTTCTGGTTTTTAAGAAAATTGCCCCCATGGCAAATTAGTTGATTCACTTAACAACTGTTACATTTGCTTAACAGCCACAGATTAACATAATGACTGCAATGATAAATTTAATGACTGTTGCAATAAAAAAACATCATAAAATCAATGTGTACAACCAGTTACACCCATCACACATATGAACATAATCAGCAGGCATCCCATTAAGGCTAGAAAACAGCTGACATGCGGCAGAGCCGAAAAATAGCTCAAGCGCGCCAATCAGCTGTTTTTCAGCTTGGGTGCATCCCAGCTGATTTCTAGCCCAAACGGAATGCGCGCACGCAATATACGCACACAAAGTGAATCAGTTGTTAGACTGCTGGGAACCCATCCCTGCCTACACATCCCTACATTTTTCAACTTTTAAGAGCAAATGGGAGCCAGCAACATCCATTCCACCAAATCTCCAGCAAGTATTTTGGCAGATAACAATTCTTTTGCTTTCCCCCCGCCCCACCTTCTTAAAAGAGTTGAGTTTTTCTACCCATTCAATAAACTCGTGTTTAGAAACTGCACGTAACAACCTCTCTTGGCTAGAGGTAGGATAGTAAAAACATGTTGTGCAGCAAAATCACCGGCTTGAGAAATGGAAGGCCTGGCTAGCAGCTTTGCACACTCATCCCTTATGCCACGCAGCCAGGCGGTGCAATATGATTTCTTTGAAAAGGCCGCCTGTTAGATCAGGTGTTTTGCAGCTGTTTCCTCACAATGATTCACAGCAGCAGTTAAAAAACTCTTCTCCACAAGGAACCCATCTAAAGCCACAGAGAGTTACATCTGCGCGAGAGATCTCTTCCTAAAATTTACCACAGTGGCAACAACTATCCTGTTCCTTCTGGGTGGGTCTTGACAGAGGGTTTTAAAAGAGGAAAAAAAAAATTGGGCTTTTACCAGCAGCCACTAATGAACACTGAAAAATGAGCCAATCTTCCTGAGGTTGTCCCAGAATTGCCATTAAGCTATTTCCCACCCAGCTTGTGGAGATATTTTACTGTCAGTCATGAGAAAAGTTAATAAATTTAATTTAAACGATTAGCAGTTGTGGTTTTTTCAATTCATTTAAACTACATATTGCGATGCTGGCCAATTAAAATGGAGGTGACAAGTCAGACTGATTCAGAAGAAATGCTTTTAAAAGAGTGAATTGACATTCGCAACCAAAAATGAAAAATTATACCACAGGGATTTCTTTTTTCCATAGAAGGAGACTCGTCTGCAGTATTGTTAACCTAAGATAAGGTAAGATAAGCTTTACAAGGTGAGATAACCTTTATCGTCATTTTCCTGTATACACAATGGCATGTATTAAAATGAATTGCTGATGCCTGCTCTCGAAAGAAAAAAACGCACCCCCACCAAATAATTTTTTTTTCATGCCCAAGATAACCATACTAATAACAGCAGCAGCATCCAAAAGTGCCAATTTATACAAAAATGACACCAAAACTTACACACACACATAAATATAAAAAGAACTATAATTGTGGCAAGCAGAATTCAAAATAATTCATGGTGTTAACTTTGGAAGAGCCAGTTGAAGATTAAAACCAATAGATTTAAGGAACAGTTATACATTATAAAACAGTTAATTGGTTCGGTACCTGGTAGATTCCCATATGAATCCAGAGCTGATAATCACAAGTGTAGAAAACAACTTTCCCGAAATCCTCTAACGAATAACATCTGTCAGTCCTTGATGTTAAACAGCAGCGCAAAGGGGGAGAGAAAAATACAATTCCTACATTTTATCAGCTATCAACTAACACTCTGTGGAAACAGCGGCTGAACTTTGAAGCAGAAGAAAAAGAATGTTGAAGCTTTTGAACTTCGGTGTTGGAGACGACTCCTGAAAATATCATGGATCGGTATTTATTTATTTTATTTTAGGAAATTTATATTGCTGCCTTTTTGCACATGGCAACTCTAGGTGGCTTACAAGAATATTAAAACATCATATAAAAAACAATAAAACTAATAAAAGAGAGAATCATATAATAAAGTAATAAAGTAATATAATAACCCCCACCCCCCACCCTGGTGACAACACATCATACAAGCCATTTAATGGGCTCCATCACCTCTGGGTTCTCCAGGCCTGCTGACAGAACTGGGTCTTCAGCGCCTTCCGGAAGAGTGTTAGAGTGGGGGCCGTTCTAATCTCTGGGGGAATGTTGTTCCAGAGAGAGGGAGCCACCACGGAGAAGGCCCATCAGGTGTATCTCCCTCTGGGATGGAGCCTGCAATATTCCTTGCCACCCCACTCTGATGGGTTGGGTAGGTTTGACCAACAAGAGACAGTCCCTCAGATAACCTGGTCCCAAGCCATTAAGGGCTTTAAAAGTCACAACTAGCATCTTGCACCCGGAAGCAAATCGGCAACCAATGCAGCTCCCGCAGGAGAGCTGATACATGTGCATGGTCTGCACAAAACCATGCAGGCCGCTGCATTTTGCACCAACTGGAGCTTCCAGATGCTCTTCAAGGAGCGTGTTGCAATAGTCAAGATGGGAAGTGGCTAGGGCATGAGAGACCGTGAATAGGAATTATTTATTTGTTTGTTTGTTTATTCATTCAATGTATGCCATATCATACATGGACTAGTACCATAATGTATATTAACATTTCACCTAGATTAATAAAACACAATAAAATTTAAATGTTAAAAAGATCTAAGTTCAAATACCAATATCTAGGCCATCTAACCATTAAAGCACAGCATAACTTATATTTTTTTTAAAAAATTGAATAATCGACCAGTCTATGCCTTCAGCTTACAGTCGATCATGATGTGATCTAGAGTTTGATGGATAGGAAACATACACAGGGATTTCCCAAAGGTGTTTTTCAAAAGGTAACTGGACCATCTTGGTTTTTCCTTGAAAACATTTCACTTCCCATCCAAGAATCTTCTTCAGTTCTAACTCAGCAAAATGTTTTCAAAGAAAAAAACCAAGACAATCTAGTTGCCTTTTGAAAAGTACTTTTGGGACAACCATGACCTGGTTGATTGAGAATCCAGAGAAACCCCTGGATCATTGAACAAATCACCCCTAATCAAGGCACAAGTGATCAGGCTGAAGTTAATGTATTTCAAGCATACTATATATGAAGACTTGTTCTGTTGAGAAGGTCATGAATGAAGGCAAATATACAAGTCCTAGGATAATGTTGCAGGATCCAATCTGGGTTGCTCACTGGGACCAGAGGTTTTGTCTTCTAAGCTTTTGGACTCATGCTGGAGCCCATCTCAGGGAATCTCTCCACTCCAGAATGTGTTGAGAAGGTTATTATAACAGAAAAAGTGGAAGGAAAGAGAAGAAGAAGACAACAAGCAACAAGATGGATATATTTGACAAATGGGTGCATTTTGGAAGACACGGATCAGTGTTCTGTTTCCCCCAAGGGACACAATCCCAAGTCAGTTCAGTTAAAGTAAGCCACCACCTTTTAGAGAAGTTCACAGGAAGCTGTCTGAGAGCTCAAACACACAGATCACAATTCCAAAGAGTTGCTTTCTGCAAAGAGCTGCTCCCAGCCATACCCCTTTTAACCCCTCTAAGGTGTGGCCCAATTAGTGGTCAGCTGCTGTCCGACTTCTCCCCTTTCGGCGTAGTGCTGCTGCTGCTCCCTCCTCACTAGCCGCGGATTTCTAGTATCAGCTAAGGGCTCCTCCCCACTGCTGTCAGATCCCACCTGCTCCTGCTGGCTCATGGAGGGGCTAGCCTCTGCTGGCACATTGTCAGCAACTGATTCCTCCTCCAGCTCCAGCTCTCCCTCGCAGTCAGAATCGGCTACAAGTCAGCAGCAGGCTGCGGGCCACAACAGTCAATCATCCTAAGAAGTTCTAGCTATATGGTTGTTAAGAGTTGACACCAGTAAGATGACATACAATCAATCAGCTACCATCAGAGTGGCGATCAGAGATTTAAGAGTTGAGGATGCTGAAAAGATGAACATCCTATCCTGCCATAAAAGTCAGTATTTACTGAAATAATCCTGGAAAAAGATCATCAATCACAGCAAATATTACCACTTTTGCTTTCACTTCTCATTCCTTCTAAGTTTGTGTTACCTCTTTTTTGGCCTGATGTTCCTTGTGCCAAGTAGGAATTGGCTTCAAAATCTTCAATATTAACCAGGGAACCACCATGGAAAATGCCCTTTTTTTGGGTCCTGCCAGATGGACCTGCAACATTCCTTGCCTCCCTGCTGTAGTGGATGTGACCAGCAAGAGATGGTCCTTCAGATAACCTGGTCCCAAGCCATACAGGGCTTTAAATATGATAGCCAGCATCTTGAATGGCATCCAAAAGCAAATCAGCGGCTAATGCAAATCCTGCAGGAGCAGTGACACAGGTGCACATCGAGGTCTACGCAGGTCTGCACAGAACCATGCAGGCTGCTTTTCAAGGGCAGCCCCACGTAGAGCGTGTTGCAGTAGTCAAGATGGGAGGTGATTAGGGCATGAGCGACCTTGAGTAGGGTCCAGGAAAGGGACCAAAGAACAGGAAGCTGTTCTTCTAAGGAGAAAAGGCACTCGCATTGCAAGAAAAGGTATTATGGCTCTACTTGCTTAATGGGTTAAAACAAGAATAGATCACCATGTTCCCAACATTATCAGTTAAAGGCAATAAACACAATATGGAAAGTATCTGTCCAGAACAGAGTCACAGGGCTTATCATGATTGCTTCCTGGTGAGAAGCTGGAATAAACAAACAGATTCCAAAGCCAATTTTAAAAGAAAAAAGCTGGGAAACTTTTCCTCCCCCCTTCCTTGTTGCTGTAGGTACAAAATAAGAAGTAAACAGTTTAGAAAAGTGCTGAAAATCACAGCAAGGAAGTTCAATTTTCTTTCAGTGCACTTGTTCAACCTGATTTTTTTTCCCCACAGTAGGGGGTGTTTTAGAATCATTGGACACCCACAATTCCCTATCTGGGCCCTGCTAGCTGAGAATTCTGAGGCTTGTGTGGTCCAACACAACTGGAGGCTGGTAACTTACAGAAGGCTTTCTTTGATTTCCAAAGCTTTTCTCAGAAGCCTTCAGTGTCTCCAACAGATGTGTGTTTGCAGAAAGAGGGCATGGATTCCATTCTATTTGCTTCATTTAAGAACTAAAACAATCTTTCAAGTTATCAGAGGTTTAGATAAAACTGCAACGTCCTTTCCCAGCAAGTAAATCTTCCTGGAATCAAGATGGGGTTCATAGTAAATGGTGTGGACATGTAAATGTAGTGACGTTTTTCTCTTTGAATTCATAGAAAACTGTGAATGAGTGTTTTCAGTGTTGGATAAAAGTGTTTGATGGAAACCTGATCTGGTAGCCTCTTTCTCAGCTTGTCCCAAATATATATGAGCCATGGTGGCACAGTGGTTAGAGTGCAGTACTGAAGGCTACTTCTGCTGACTGCTGGCTGACTGCAACTTAGCAGATCGAATCTCACCAGGCTCAAGGTTGACTCAGCCTTCCATCTTTCCAAGGTCAGTAAAATGAGGACCCAGATTGTCAGGGGCAATAGGCTGACTCTGTAAACCACTTAGAGACGGCTGTAAAGCACTGTGAAGCATTACATAAGTCTAAGTGCTATTCCTATTGCTATATCGCCATGAACTCATCCCCATCCTGTGATCACAGGTGTTAAAGTAGTATCTTCTCACTTAAGTCTCAAAATCTGCTAAACTTTGTCATCTATTCTCATGAGATAATGGTATCCCATTATGCAAACGGAATAGGAATCAGAGATGGGAAGAGTTAATTTCATGCCAATATGGATATCTGCTGTTTCAAAGAGAGGTATAAGAGCTCTGGTGGCACAGTGGTTAGAATTGTATTGCAGGGTAATTCTGCCAACTGCCAGCAGTTCAATTCTCATCTGCTGTCAACTGTCCTGTTGGCATGCACAACAAAAGAAACTCCTGGGAAATGTTTATGACCAAGAGTAAAACTTTACTGATAGATCATTACAGGCACAGAAGAAGAAAAGCCAGTTCTGAGGTTTTGGCACAAAGTGAGATATAATGAAATCCCCTTTTCCGATCCCCGGGTCATCTAGTGTCCATTGTCCACCAATCCATATTTTATTATGGGAAAGCAGCCTGCACATTTCAAAAGTCTTCACTGCAAGACTTTAGGGTTGTAAGATTTTCTCAAGCTGAAAATTGTATGGTTGGAATGTGTGGCAAGCTGGGCGGGACAGAAGGAATTTACCTGAGCCAGGTAAATTCCTTCTCTCCCTCCCTGCTCCCCACACATACCAACCATACCCCTCTCTCCTCCCCTGTTTCTTTGTCAATCTGTGAGCAGAAAGAGGTACCGTAAATTTTGGACAATAAGACTCACTTTTTTCCCCAAAAAAGTGGGGGGGAAATGAGGGTGTGTCTTATGGTCTGAATGCTGTCCAGCGCACGCACGAGGGGGGGCAAGCACCTTCACAACGACGGAGCTAAATATTTTAGTATACCGGTACTATTTGGTTCAGAATATTTTTTTCTTGTTTTCCTGCTCTAAAAACTGGGTGCGCCTTATGGTCAGGTGCGTCTTATGGTCCGAAAAATATGGGTATTTTTCGAGTCAGCTTTGACACCGGCTCATGGTTGACTCAGCGTTCCGAAGTGGGTAAAATGAGGAGCCAGATTGTTGGGGGCATTATGCTGACTCTGTAACTGCTTAGAAAGGGCTGTAAAACACTGTGAAGCAGTCTATAAGTCTAAGTGCTAAGTACTCTAAGCACTTTCTTCAGCAGTGAGAAATGGCCCAAAGTGACATCTTTGATTTACAACAGTACATTTAGTAACAGTTCAAAGTTACAACGGCAGTGAAAAAAGTGAGTTATGACCATTTTTCACACTTACAACCGTTGCAACATCCCCAGGGTCATGTAATTAAAATTCAGACACTTGGCAACTGATCCATATTTATGACGGTTGTAGTGTCCTGTGGTCATGTGATCACGTATTGCGACCCTCTGATGAGCAAAGTCAATAGGGAAGCCAGATTCACTTGACAACTATGTTGCTCACTTAACAATTGCAATGATTCACTGAACAACTGTGAAAGGTCATAAAATGGGACAAAACTCACTTAACAATTGTCTCACTTAGCCTTAACCCTAACCGGAGAACTCACCCTTCAGAATGATTTTATGTAACATGTAAAACAAATAAAGCTTGACTTTTTTTTAAAAACCCACAATTGTCTCACTTAGCAAAAGAAATTTTGGGCTCAGTTGTGGTCATAAGTTGAGGACTATTTGCCTTGTGGTCTGAGGCTAGACTCATTTAGGAGAATGAATGAAAAATACCTCATTTAGTTGGTAACATTAGGAAAAGCAGCCACCCAAGGCAGCCACCCACATACACTCTCCTGCCTGGCACTAGACACACTGCCACACTGGTACACACCAGCCCTCTGCACACCCTCCCCCACCCAAAGCAGCCACTTACTTGCCCGGGACTTGCTTAACAATCTGTAATCCTCACTTAACATCAACAAAGAGTTCCATAATTGCTGTCACTAAGCGATGTGATCACGCTTAGCGATAGATATTCCGGTTCCAATTGGCATCATTAAGCCAGGCCTGCCTCAAATATAGCTGAGTTGTCAGACTGGGCCCATTCCTTCTTTGAAAGAAGTAACAAACCTGACATGATCTTTGTCTGATTCATGATCAGTCGTTCTAATTTACATAAGGGTCATTTTCAGGCTTCTTGTTATGTATCAGTCTTCACATAATCACAGTACAGAGTACAAAATGAGCCTAATTTCCAAAGTCAGATCAAAAGATGGCACTACCAGGCTAATAATTTTATGCAGAAGTCTTTTGATACCTCGCTATATTTGCCTTTAAGGTCTGAAAATCCAGGGCTTATCGTTCTTAAATTCTGAAGTATTCCTTTCCAAGAAAGTGTTTCTTGAGCTTTATAACTCCCAGCCAAACAGAAGGATAGGGAATGTATCACATTCACAGCAAACCTCTAAATTTGTGAGTACAGTGTGAACTTGAATCACTGGTTCCACATAGCATGAATAGCATCACAAATCCTGTATCTCTAACGCAGTCACTAAGATCTAGTACCACTTAGAGCCACTCGGCCAGGAAAATGGTGGTGGTGCAGCAGACTAAAGTGCTGTTATGTAGCCCTTAGCTGCCAGCTGCCTGCAAGTAAGGTGCGTTCAAATCTCACCAGGCTCAAGGTTGACTCAGCCTTCCATCCTTCCGAGGTAGGTAAACTGAGGACCCAGATTGTTGGGGGCAATAAGCTGACTTTGTAAAAACACCACTTAGGGGGGACCAAATGCCCTAATAAGCAGGTATATAGAAAAGAATGAAGGCTATTGCTGTAAAAATTGTAAGCTGCTCTGAGTCTCCAGAGAAGAACATCATATAAATTGAATAAAAAAAATAAAAAATAAAAAATAAAAAACTTCAGTAGCATGAGTTATGCGTGACAGAGAGGGAGAGAGAGTAGAAGAGGGAGAGAGGGAAGGAGAAAGAGAGAGAAATATGATAGACTGATTATGTGCCATCAAGATGTTTTTGAGTTTTAGAGATAACATAAGTCAATAAATATTGAGAGTGGTGCAGTGGCCTAGAGGTGCAGCTCTCGCCACACAATCAGGAAGTTGTGAGTTCAGTCCTAGGTAGGGGCAGATATTTCTCTCTTTGAGCACACTGAGAATATGTCTGCTGGAAAAAAAAACCTCCACATTGGCGACAGGAAGGGCATCCGGTCAGTAAACACTCAGCTCCATTCTGTTGCCTAGTCTTCATCCTGCAAGGGATTATGGGGTTGTTAAATAAGGATGATAAGTTAATAAATATTGAATAATGAAGAACAAATAAAGTGCATGATATATTGCTGTAAAATACATGCAAATGCCCACATTTGACTGTGAATATGGGGATGCTTCAGTGGTTGTAAAGTGTAAGGAATGGTTGTAAGTCACATTTTTCAGTGCCACTGTAATTCCAAACAGCCCCTAAATGAATGGTTCCAAGTCGAGGACTACCTGTATTGCATCACTATTCCTGTTATGTTCTCGACAATGATTCAAATCCTCAACAGAGATCGAGAGTCATCAACTCTGACTTGGAGACTAGTGGTTATGTTCTCCTAACCTTCTGGTCTATGTACATTAAAATAGGATTCAGTTCTTTGTAATTCAGCATGTTGTAGGAACCCACACTTAATATATTATGAGATGTTTAGTTTAAAAAAATAATAATAACTGTTAATCCAGGTTTAGGATTTATGTGTGTAAACACAGCCAGGGCTTTAGAATATAAACATTCTAGATATTCTAAGTAAGCAAGATCACCTCTATCATTACGAAAACTGAAATGACTACATCAGATAACTAATGAGGAATATAGAAGAAACTATAATATCATTTACTTAATTTAGAATTTATTTATTTAGAATTTAATTTAAGTTATGATTCTTGATGACTCTTGATGAATGTATTTTATGTTATTTTTTCTTCTTATGTACACTGAGAGCATATACACCAAAGACAAATTTCTTGTGTGTCCAATCACACATGGCCAATAAAAGAATTCTATTCTATTCTGTTCTGTTCTGTTCTATTCTATTCTATTCTATTCTATTCTATTCTATTCTATTCTATTCTAT
>JANHFR010009023.1:78683-89503 GCA_032468015.1 Mimophis mahfalensis | reverse complement strand
TTTGACTTTGTATTTTGTGTATTTCAATGCCCTGTACACCGCCCTGAGTCCCTCGGGAGAAGGGCAGTATATAAATCCTGATAATAAATAAATAAATAAAATAAATAAATAAATTAAAATAAAATATAAATCAAATGCTATTCCTATCCCTATTGCTAAAATCAACTTTTATTTATTGTGAACCTATCCAAGCAAACTTCCATCACTCAAACTTGATTGCATAATCATATAGCAATAGCACTTAGACTTATATATGGCTTCATAGTGCTTTCCAGCCCTCTTTAAGCAGTTTACAGAGTCAGCATATTGCTCCAAACAATCTGAGTCCTCTTTTTACTGACCTCAGAAGGATGGAAGACTGAGTCAACCTTGAGCCGGTCAGAATCAATCTTCTAGCAGTCAGCAGAATTAGTCTGCAATACTGCATTCTCACCACTGCATCATCAAATATTGTCTTAAAAATGACAGCCAGGTCCAGAACTTTTGTGTTCGTGTTTGAAATATTAGTGGCCAAAAGATTTCCTAAAGAGAACCACTAAAATATTCTAAATTATGTGACAAAGCTCATCCTCTTCGCATTTTTTTCAGTCTAACAAAGCAGTGTCAAATAGAAAATATCACTAAATATGCTTGATTTTAAAAAACCACTTTTCATTCTTCCTTTTTTTTTTTTTTTTTTGGTTAGTATTCATCTTACATCAGGGGTGAGCCAGAAAAGTAGAAATTTCTTTGATGTTTAATATAATAACTCAGATTTATGGGGCACATTTCAATTAAAAGTAAAGCCTTGAGCAAAAAGGATAGCTCACAAAAATAATCAAATTCTCCAAACGCTGCTGTTTTAAAATAAAATTTAGCATGAAAGTATTATAGCTAGTGGGGCCATCTAGCAGCTTTGTAAGGAATTGCAATATTCTAATCATTGGGTTTAGAACTCTGGAGAGAAGCTCCTTAAATTAGAACCACAACTGGGACCAGAATTTCCACGGTCAACCAAGGCAGTTGTTAAGTGAGCTCCTGCCCAATTTTACAACCTTTTTGTCAGTTATTATGTGAGTCATTGAAATTGTTCAGTGGTCAATAAAAATAAAAAACAATAGTGCCCCACCCCCACAAGATAAGGCCAAGAATTGTCCCCAACCTATGAGCCTTCCGCCGCGCCTTCAAAACTTGGTTATTTCAGCAAGCTGGTCTCTCCCTATGAGGCATTAATTTTAAATTGGATGAAGGTTTTTAAAGTTTTAAATTTTAGCTGTTCGTTGGGCCAATCTTATGGTTTAATTTAATTTTGACTTTTTTACTGTATGTTTTTAAACGGACTGTATGCCGCCCTGAGTCCTTCAGGAGGTAGAGGGGGGGTGTGAAAATGTATTTTATATATTGTACAACTTTTTAATTAAAAAAAAGAATAATGTACACATACTTGGGTCTCATAATGGGGAACAAAATGCTTTCAGGAAAATCATAAGCCCAACAACTCTCCAAGAATTGGTCCAATCCCCTTTAAAATTATGTAATTTGAGGGCCATCATCATCTGTCCCTCTCTCTTTAGTAATGGGATGCCCAAGGACTGTTTAGCAAATGTGCCCAAAAACAGAGAAATGTGAGAAGACGTGATCAGCATTTTAGTTAGAATTTATGTGAGGAGCTCAGCATGGAAGCCCCGGAATCAGTAGTTTGGTATTATCTTTTAAGTAAAAGAACCCAACTGGTGCACATACTATTTTGTATATCTGTTTTTTTTCTTCAGAAAAAAGAAAGAATACATAAAGAATATGAGAGATGCCTTTCAAGATAATTTGAAACATGCTATGAAAAAAGAGGAATTTTTGATTATCTTATTACATTAAGTGTTGAAAAGTGAGAAGCAAAATAATGCAACTGCTAATAAATAAGGCGTCTTATTAAAAAAAATGTGCATCCTGCAATAGCTGTGGTTAAGTTCACATAACTTCAGGGCACACTTCATTATGTGATAGATAACATCCGTGGTGTTTTGCAATGTCTGTTTCTGTATAAATATACAATTAAAATTAGGCAGACACACTGACAAATAATGTTAACCCCGAGCAACCACAGCAACCATTTGTCAACTGATTCAAAGAATTATCTTTTTTTAAACTATTTTAATGTATTTGGTTAATGCTTGTATCCAAAACTGATATAAATCAATATATACATAGAGCATGTGTATTATAATTGCTAGGAGTTGTGCAGTGGTCTAGAGGTGAGCTCTTGTCTTACAATCAGGAGGCTGTGAGTTCGATCCTAGCTAGAGGCAGATATTTCTTTCTCTGGGCACAATGAGAATATATCTGCTGAACAAAACTCTGCATTGGTGACAGGAAGGGCATCCGGCCAACAAATATTCTGCTCGCTCCATTCAGTTGCCCTGATTCCACCCCACAAGGGATTATGGGGTGGTTAAATGAAGATGATGACGATGACAACGATGAGGATGATATTGTGGTTGCTGTTTCTAGTAAAATGACTTCCAGTTGGCTAATATTCATATTCACATTGGTGCATTATTTATTCAAAAATTAAGATAGATGGAAAAATGATATCACAAGTTGGCTTAAAACCACAAATTGGGACCAGAATTTCTGTCATTAACCAAAGTGGTTGCTAAATGAGTCTTGCCTGATTTTACAACCTTTATTGCCATGACTGTTAAGCAAATCACTCAGTGAAATGAATCACATAGTCATTAAGTAAAACCATTTTCCCGCATTGACTTTGCTTATCAGAAGCTGGCTGGGAAAGTTATGAATGATAATTTCATGATCCCGGGATGCTGCAACAATAATACACACGTGTCAATTCCCAAGCACCTGAATTTTGTTCATATGTCCATGGGGATGCTGCAATGGTTGTGAGAGAACCAGCTGTAACTTTTTCCACTGCCGTTGTAACTTTGAACTGTCACTGTACAAACAGTTGTAACTTGAGGACTATCTGAAATCTATTTCTATGTCGCTCATACCAGCTCTGGAAATTTAAATGATTAGAACCTAGTTTATATAAAGTACAGCGGAACCTTGGTTCACAAACACTTTGGTTCACAACCCAAAAATCAGCTAAATGTTCAACTTGATTCACAAACAAATCCTTGGTTCACAACCAAACTTCCTGAGGATGAAGAAATCTCAAGAGAGAAAACACCTGAAGGAAAGTGTCCTTCCATCACAGAGGCAGATTTTCCCACACAACAGCAACCTCTCTCTTGCTCAAAATCGACCAACTGAACAGTTTTCTCAGTTCTTCATGGTTTTCTCAGTGTTTGTATTAAAGGGTTTTACTGTTACACGGTGTGTTCTGTGGCATATTTAACTACAGTCCTGCATTTCTGTGCTTCAAAATCTTAAAAAAACAATAGAGTTCATATAGGGGTCTGGAATGGATTGATCATATTTCCATACAACCCAATGGGAAAATTTGTTTCAGTTCACAACCAACTCGGTTCAAGTTATGGAACGAATTATGGTTCCACTGTATATGACCATTTTTGTTACGATGACGCACAGAAATAGAGCTTCCCGTTGCCTTTGCCAACCTATGGCTCTCCAATTAAATTGCACTTCAGTTTCCAAGTTCACTTCAAGACAGACAGAGGTTAGGGTTGGTCAAAATATCAACAACAAAAAGGAAAGAAAATTTACTCTCTGATTACGGTGATGATAATGTTGGAGAAAGAATTTTGGCTTCATAAGAATGATGATTCCAGCACAAACAGCTTAGGAGAGATTACACTCCCCTCCTTACCAAAAGAACACTAGCAAAGACAAAAGTATGGTATTTTTCTTAATTTTTAAAGTAATTGTTGGGATTATTGCAGAACAATCTTTACTCTGCTATCCTTTAAAACAATGAAATAGGAAACCTTGCAACTAATTGATGATCAATGGATCATAACGGAGACGGAGTCAGGAGGCCAAGGCAAACGTTGTCTAGAAGAAGGCAGGTTTATTCACAAGCTATATACATCAGTCACAAGGTAGTCAGTCATATAGAAGGAACTGAGAAGTAAGAACACCAGAAGAACAGAAGAATGAACACGAGGCATGATTTGCCTCCCATATTTATAGAGGTTTACACTAATGATGATTCACACATCACATGAGTACCTTGAGCAGTTGAGATCTGCCCGGCAGCAGACTCTCTGTTGCCTGTTTGTTAGTGTGGTGTGGCCTGGGCCTAGTCGGCCATTTTGAATGCACTTAAAGTAGACATTTTTATTTAATATCAGAATGAATAAATTCAACAGTAACATAGTATTTAAATTTCCTAGTTACTTTTTTTTCCCCCACTGACAATGATTCGTAGTTTGGGTAATGAAACATCTGCAACAAAACAAGCAAACTCAGAGAGCACCAAAGACCCCTCATTTCAACCCTGAGCTGCAGATATTCTCCTAGGCCCTAACTCAGAAAGACAGACTTTAATTGAAAGAGAAAAAGGGAAAGAAAAAAAAAAAGCAGGCAGCTTTTTTTGGTTCAGTACAAGTAGCTACTGCAGAGCAATAAGTGGCTTTACTTCCTTCCTTGCGGCAAAGTCAGAAATGGATTTCAAAGCTACATAAAAAGAAGAAAAAAAGTCAAAGCAAAGGAAGTGACAGAAAACAAGCTCTAATCAAGCTGAACTCTGGGTTTGCTTTTGGCATTCAAAGCCCTGGGGCTCTTCCAAAACCTACTTGAAGTAGACAAATTTCCTGGATTTATAAAACTGTGCAGAACGTTTTATGGGAGCAAGATTCCACATTTCTAGCATTTCCTCTGCTCATTAGCAGACAACCACAAGGCCATCTGTCTTGGTGCCACCCGCATCTAAAACCCAGAGGGTGTAAAGGTATCATTACTGCAGGCACAGGTAGTTTTTAAATCATTAGGCCTTGGCTCCAAGGCACATTTGCACTGGCAGCCTTTTGCATGCTATTTGGCCAATAGGAGTTTCTGCCAGGACTGGATACAGATTTTTATTATGGAAATGCACCCTGCAGTTCCAGTAGGAAGATAGGAACTGAAGGTGATAAATACGTAGGCTAATCTCTCCTGAGCTACAGCAGTCTTTGGGGTGAAAATTCAGGACTTAGGGAATAAACAATTTAGTAGTACAGAGAGTTTTCGACTTGCAACAGTTCCTTTAGTGACCAAAGTTATAACAGACTGGGGGAAAGTGACTATTTTTCCACACTTATGGACCGTTGCAGCATCGCTGTGGTCATGTGATCAAAATTCACACACATAGCAAGTGACTCATATTTATGACAGCTGACATGCCCCGGGATCATGTGATTCCCTTTTATGACCTTCTGACAAGCAAAGTCAATGAGGAAACCAGATTCACTTAACAACAATGTTACTCATAAGTCCAATGATTCACTTAACAATTGTGGCAAGAAAGGTTGTAAAATGGGGCAAAACTCAAATGTCTCACTTAGCTGATCCAAAGGGATATTAACATCTTTCCAGTGTTGAGCTTCTGCCAATCTCGCTGCCGTTGTAATATGCGTAAACAGGTACCAATCTGACAGATACCAGATAATTATAACCAAAATATTGAGCTGTGCCGAAGCCAATAAATTAACTTATAAGATAGACAAGATTCAATTTACTTTATGAATTGGGAAAAATGGTATGTGTGGTTCAACAAAAGAATAGCAGAAACCAAGGCGATAAATTAGATAATTGAATTTAGGAAGTAGAATAAGGAACAAATATCTTAGTTTAATTAATAAGTATAACTATTGGTTTTGTACAAATATATAGTATATAAATGTTTAAGATATATGACTACTAAACTTAGGAGTAAATATTACTGGGATGATATCTAAAAATTCTGCAAGGGGAATTGATATTTCTCCGGTTTGTGTACGTGTTATGTTATGTATGGTGTGTGTTTATGTTTTATGTTTTTTTTAAGATGTAAATATCAATAAAGATATATATATATTTAAAAAATGTCTCACTTAGCAACAGGAGTTTTGGGTTCAGCTGTGGTTGTAAATCAAAGACTATCTGTACATTATCTATTACTTAATAAGGGGAGCCCAGGAATCTAAATATTATGGTAGACTTCCATAACCATCAATAATTTGGATATCATATCTTCCTCCACAAAAGCTATTTGCTAACTATTCCATGAGTGTTAAAAGAGGCTTATTTCAACAGGTTTGGCTGGGAGACAGGGGGAATATGGAGAGGGATCCATTAAATGGTCTGATTCAAGATTTCCCTCATGATCCTGGTTGTAAACAGATAGCCATGAAGATCCTGTTTCATCATGGCATGAATGTTGGGCTGTTTCATCATGGCATGAATGTTGGGTTGTGAAAAGAGCTGCAAATTATTTTCACTGTAGTCCTGTCTTTCATGTGGCTGCAAATGTTATTGGTGGCTACTGTCCAGTACTGATAGGTACCATTCCTCTGTTGCAGCTTTGCTGAAGTGACCCTGGTAGTTTTTACCTGAATGGATCCCCTCATTCTTTGGGATTTTGGAAGGATCTGACGCACCTGAAAATGCACAAGAGCTCTTGACGATTGGTCCTTGCTCCCTATACTTTCAATTGCTGTCCAAGATGCAAAGTTGGGCCCAGGCAAAAGTGTGAAGGCAGCCCCACACCATTGCACAAGATCAAGGAATTACACAGATTTTAGGAAAATCTTATTAAGGCTAGTCTTGGGATAAACAGAGAACCTTGGAAACTGCAAGTGGGATTTGCCACCCTCATTTATCCTGCATTTATTAAGGCAAAGTCTGTCTGAATGAGTGCAAACACTCTATCCAACTTCTATCCAGCTTTCTTGGCACCAGCTCTACAGATCGCATTTGTGAAGGACAGAAGGCTGTTATTCTGCATGACCATCCTATACAGGCCTTGAGGTGCCATCCCAGAAGCAGCCATTTTAAGGTAGCCACAGTTTGTTGCAGCATCTCCCACAATGTCACCCACTTCCAGAATGGCCCCCAGAGCATCCACTGTGTAGGAAACCGCATGGCAGAGTAGCTGCTTCCCGGAGGTCATGAACAGGTGACCAAACTGTGACAGGTAGAAGGGTATCAGATACAGTGGGGTGGGAAGTAGGCCCAAAGCCTATGGGCGCCCAGTGAGAAGAGAAAGCAGGACGAAGGCCAGCAGGAACTCTTGAAGTTGGAAACTGAGCATGGGTGCCTCTGGGGTGGGGGATGCCATGGAAGACATGGGGCAGGCTATGGAGGTGTCACCGTATGGGGCTGGTGCTATGCTAGACTTCCTATGGTCTCCCCCACACTTGAGAGACCTCATGCTATGGCATAATGACTACAATGGGGAGAGCAGGGATAGGTGTTTTAAGCAGGGTGATCATGTGGGTTCCTCACTTAATGAACCTCCCCACTTGTGACCATAATGGGCAGTCTCCATTACTGTCATATGTCAAGGACACCACTATGAGACAAGCTACCAATGGATTCAGTCCCCTTCATCTATC
The DNA here is from genome assembly GCA_032468015.1 of Mimophis mahfalensis. Classification (NCBI taxonomy): domain Eukaryota; kingdom Metazoa; phylum Chordata; class Lepidosauria; order Squamata; genus Mimophis; species Mimophis mahfalensis. Next base: position 82,031 of record JANHFR010009023.1, on the reverse strand, counting down.
TTCCATTATTTTCCCAGTCTCCCCACAATCTTTCACAATAACCAACAGAAAAAGCAAAATATGCTGGTGTAGATGTTTAAAAAGTATTTTTTTTCTTTGTTATTCAATTTGTGTGCCATCCATCTTGTCTAGGGATGGCTCTGGGCAGCTTACAAACATTAAAAAACCAGTAAACCTTAGAACGGTAAAATGGTAAATGCCAGTCAATCTTTCTACTATCTCAAGGAAAGGTTGAACATTCTTGAACAGAACAGAAAGTTTAGTTTTGTTTTGTTAAGTATTTGAATAGTTTTGGCGGGAAATCCCCGCAAGTTCATTGGTTAGTGGGCTGGTCCCAACAGTACTTAAAGGACCGAGTTTTCCCCAGCCAGTTGCTGGGACCTCACTATGAAATAAAGAGCTGTTGCGCTGAATCCCTCTTGGCTTCCCGAGTCCTCACTCCCATGCCGGATCTTCGGATCTAACAAGTTTAGTTTAGTTTTATTGAACTTATATGCCGCCCTTCTCCCAAGGGACTCAGGGCAGCAAACATAGTAAAAAACAGACAATACAAATATTAAAAAACTATTAGACTAATAAGTTCAATAATTTGACAATACACCCAGATGAAATAATTAAACAACCCTCCCCCTCAGTCCAGGCCGGCCATCCTGAACAACCACGGCTTCAGGTCGCGCCAGAAGGAACAGAGATCAGGGGACATCCAGAGCTCGAGGGGCATCTGATTCCAGAGGGTCAGAGCAGCCACAGAGAAGGCCCTCCCCCTGGGCACTGCCAGCCGACACTGTCTGGCCGACGGCACCCAGAGGAGGCCGACTCTGTGAGCGCAAACTGGGCGATGGGGGGCTGACGCTGGCAGAAGGTGCTTCCGCAAGTACCGTTGGGAAAATACACAGGTTTGCTGAAACTCTAGGTACTGATTGGATGCTGCTCTTGAGGCTGTTCTTGGAGACACATAGTACAATAAAATACTTACTTAATTTGAAGAATTTATATAACCATCTTTGTCACAAAACGAGGGACTCTGGACAGCACATGCACAATATATAATGCGATTTGCTTAATCGTGGTGTATTGCTACTGCAGTTTATCCTACAGTTTATAAATAGGCCATTCGTTGAACAAATCATAATTAACATAATGGAAGGCTAGTACAGTGGGTGAACTGGAACTCTGTGTGATCCTCCATCTCTTGTTGGAATCTGATCCCGCTGGCTTTCTGCATTACAACCTCTAGTTTGATACCTAGACAGGAAATAGTTACACTTTGGAGCTATTTATCAGCATTTCCCTTGCCTGCTTGTCTTGTATATTTGTGAATAGCTTTGTATTGCCAAATAATGCCCTGATGACACATAAAGTAATAATTATCCAAAAGAAAACCCTCTTTGTTTGTTATTGCCTGGTGTGTAAGGTATTTTTGATGGAGTAAAATGACCCCGTAATAGGAGGCAAGAGCAAACGATTCCATACTATTGCCAAGGAAACTACTTGCATGTGTTTGTGGAAACCCTAGGGGTCAAGCTTGACTTGCAGAATCGTTATTTTAAAACACAAAAAGTGGGTTTTGAACACCGAGCTCCTAAGTTCATGTTACTCTTTGGTAAGTGAAGGCATTTACTCAACGTGTTTAACAGGGTCATTGCTAAATCCAGCACATTGTGTGAACCTGGTAAATTTAAGGTCAGAAGGAGGACAGACTAGCTTCCAAAAGTTCTGAGTCAATTATTAGTGGATCCTCTTTCTCCACTTCTGGCTGGGGAATTCTGGAAATTGAAGTCCATGCATCTTCAAACTACCAAGGTTGAGAAACACTGACTTAAGGCATATTGTGTGAATCTCACAAGAGGTTAGCATGGAAATGTTGTGTGGCTGAAAATACAACAGATCATAGCTTAATATTGTAGCAGGCAGCAGTTATGAGAGAGACTTTCGTTTGAAAGAGCTTGAAGAATTATATCTTTTCAGATTGGTTAGAAATGAAATGACTTGAAAAAACTATCTCCAATCTTTCATAAGAAGTTGGCAACTTTCTGGATATGTTCGCTCACTGATTCATTAAACTTGATTTTAGCTTCTAATCTAGACTCTTTTGAAGCTAATCAGTTGGGATTTATTGCATAAGGGATAATTAAGCTAATTGCAACTTAGGGTACAAGGTGCCCCTAATCATCAACGTGACAACATAAAACAAATATTAAATTGAAAAAGTTCCCATATAATACTGGGAACATTGATCTGAATCTCTTCTTAATTAGAGATTCCTGAAGGTAATAATGAGTAAGCCAGAATAATTATCTGGATCTTGTCTTCAATAGCAGTGTGGATGTTAAACTAAGATCCACTATGAATATTGAGTTAGATATTATCTTTTTAAAAAATTGCTTTGACAAATGACATAGCATGATGCCAGTTCTCCATCAGTTATTAAAGTGTTGTTGCCGTTGATCACGTCTGGCTTCCGAATCCTCATTGCCTCTACATAACAGAAATGGTTCTGGCTTTTTCATTGTGTGCCCCATCTTCAGGATGATGCCAGGAAAACTAAAGGTAAACTAACTCTAGTTTTATATGTATTTTGCTATGGCTGCAAAAAAGGGACATGGTGGCCAGTGGTGAGATTCAAATTTTTTTACTACCCGTTCTGTGGGTGTAGCTTAGTGGGCGTGGCTATGCCGTCAGCCAATCAGAGATGGTATTTGCCAGGGTCGGCCAATCAGAGGTGGTATTTGCCCGTTCTCAAAATTATCGCTACTGGTTCTCCGGAACCTGTCGGAACTGGCTGAATACCACCTCTGCTGGTGGCTCAGTGGCTAAGACGCTGAGAAAGGTCAGCAGTTAAGTGGTTCGAATCCCAAGCACTGCGTAGTGGAGTGAGTTCCTGTTACTTTTCCCAGCTTCTGCCAACCTAGCAGTTCAAAAGCATGTAAAAATGCAAGTAGAAAAATAGCGACCACTTTTGGTGGGAAGGTAACAGTATTCCATGTGCCTTCGGCATTTAGTCATGCCGGCCACATGACCATGGAGACGTCTTCGGACAGCGCTGTCTCTTTGGCTTGGAAATGGAGATGACCACCACACCCTAGAGTTGGGAACAACTAGCACGTATTTGTGAGGGGAACCTTTACCTTTACCTTATGGTTGCAAATAAATGTTTAAATAAAAATATTAAGCTGCATTTGTGTTTGTGCCAAGAAGCTACAGTATACTTAGTGTCCATAGAATTATCAGGAGACAAGCTTCACTGAAGAGCCTTGGTGGTTCAGGGAGATAATGCCTCCTTAATTACTATCAACTGCCTGCAATTAGTGCAGGTTCGAGTCCCACCAGGCTCAAGGTTGACTCAGC
>JANHFR010009018.1:10137-25211 GCA_032468015.1 Mimophis mahfalensis | reverse complement strand
AAGGAAGGAAGGAAGGAAGGAAGGAAGGAAGGAAGGAAGGAAGGAAGGAAGGAAGGAAGGAAGGAAGGAAGATTTTTGATGCTTCTTGACAAATTCCCACAAGGAAACTCAATGGGGAAGGCAGCAAGAAGTTAAAGTCACTCCCATTGCTTTTTTGCCCACCCATGGTCATTCTGTTTCTTTGTTTAGTAAGGAAATATCTCTAAATTATGAACCAAAAAGACATAGGTTGTCTGTCAACTATCTATCAAAACTTGCTCTGGTTATGTGATGGTATTTTGTACATTCAAAGGGAACATTCAAAGGGAACTTAACCTTAGCACTATTTTGGAAGTTTGATGGAAGAGCAGCCTTGCACACTAGTATGCTAAATCCATGTTTCATGTGCTCTTCCCAGAAGCACCAATTGCATGGATGATGATAGCATTGGAGGTTTGCAACCTAGGATGGTGGAAGGAAAATGGATATTTACTTTCAACCAGCAGTTTTAAAAAGGTCAATAAGTTATCCTAAGGGAGAAACAGAAAAACAAAGTTCAAAAAGACCTCTAAACAAGGGATCCAACAGGTATTTTGTTCCCTATAATCCACAAATGATCAAACTGTTGGGCACTTACTCAGTGGTTATTTCCTGTTACCTTTCAGAAAAAAACAAACCTTCATTAGTTAATGATCCTATGGGATGCACACCATGTTCTTTATATTATTTTCAGTTGGAAGAGTGAACTTTTTGTAAGCATAATTGTCATTCTTATTAGGATGAAAGCAGAAAATAATTTAGTGGGATTGCTTGGAAAAATCCTTTAGTACGGGTCTGGCCATTTGGCTATTTCACGTAACTCTACCCAACCATTCTCACACATATATACACACTACCCTCATTCTTTTTGCGGTCCGTCCTTCATCTCCTTCTCTGTTGCCAAAGATCAAAGTTGCCTCAGTCTTCTCACATTTGGGGAGCAAAGGAAGAATGTCCAGGTTCCCACATTATCCCCACCATTCTACCAAACTATAGTCTGATGCTGCTATACATATACAGTCCTCAATAGCACTAACATCTACAGAATGCTACACCTCTTTTGGAAAATCTACTGAATTTTTTAATCTGAAAAAAATGAGGATGAAGGGAAGATTTGAGCGATTGAAGATGAAGGTGCATGTCCATTGGAGCCTGAAGGAGTCAATTGGAGCTGAACAGATTCCAGTCTTGGAGTAGGTCATTAACAGCAGGATCCATGATCTTCTTAGAATATTCTTACAGCAACATTTAGGCTGGGAGAAGAAGAAAAAACTGTTGCAAAAAAGAAGTAGCTATACATGAATTTATTCTTTTTCCATAGTTGGCTGGGGATGAAACAAAGACAAGGTCATGAAGATATCATTTAAAATAGTAAGGTGTCTTAGTGTCACAATTAGCAGGTCATGAGGATGAGGACTTTGTTTTGCTAGGATTGTATCAACAATAATTTGCCTTTATTTTATAGAATGTGTCTTTCCAAAAAGAGAAGAACTATAAAGACTGTGCCCAATTATTACTGATGTACTGCAACGAATGCAAAACTCACCTCCAATCCCAGATATAATGAGATAAATATGAACCACAGTAGCAATAGCACTTAGACTTACATACTGCTTCACAGTGCTTTACAGCCCTCTCTAAGCAGTTTACAGAGTCAGCCTATTTCCCCTAACAATCTGGGTCCTCATTTTACCCACCTCAGAAGGATGGAAGGCTGAGTCAACCTTGAGCCGGTGAGATTTGAACTGCCAAATTGCAGGCAGCCAGCAGGTAGCAGACGTAGTGTGCAGTACTGCACTCTAACCACTGTGCCACCATGGCTCAAAAGTACTTTTGCTTGAGGGGTTAGATCCGTGAAATAAGACTCAATAGCTATTTAGCTCTGTCTAAAATTGGGCCTGTCATTCCTTGTTGAATGTTTTCAACTTTATTGGCTTCCCAGGGATTTGCTATTTCTTCGTGCTACACTTTTCAGGTTGCTGTTTGGTGGCCAGCAATCAACTGGAACTTCTTTACAATAGAATTTGTCCTATTGAGGGATCTTCCTTCTGTGGTTCTCTTCTGTGCTTGATGAATTTTAGGCATGTTGATAATATGCCTTTTCATATTAGCTAACCCTAACATATGTCTCTTTAATGGCCTGTTTTTAATTTATGACATAGTTTATAATTGTGTTAGGATATTCACTGTGAGCTGTACACAAAAATAATTCCATCCCCACATCATATTTCAGTGTAATCTACACCACTTGTAAGAGTACCACCATTAGTTTCTTAGCAGTAGAAGTTTAATTAATATTATGTAATTACTTCCATATTACAGCATTACATCAGGTTTATTATTATAATTATTTACAGTGCAGTATTTTCAGTTTTGTCTTTTCTCAGGATTGGTTTGCAGATTGTGTCTGCCCTATTTTTATTTTTATTTTGTTTCAGGAATAGCGCATAAGAAGAATAAAAGAACAAAAGCAAAACAATGCATATGTCGGCAGGAGCTTGAAAAAGGGGGGAAATGCATATGGAGTGTAATTTGTTTATAAAAGAACTTTCATCATTTTCTTGTATTTTATAGAGAGTCATTTACCAAGAAATAGGTCTTGCCATGATTTTTTACAGCCATAATTTAGGCAGTGCTTCTAAAGAAAAATAGTTAGGAGCTATTTTTCCATAAATTAGCAAGAAAGCGAATCCATAAAATTTGTCAGCATGCTTCAGAAGTTTGCTATTTTCAACCAGTACAAATTGTGACGGGCTCAACAGCGCCATATGCTATTTAATTTTCTCTAATGTATGCATGGGCACAAATTGCATTTAGGTAACAGGAAAGCTGTTAGCTTGAAGATAATTCTGCATATAGTCTAACAGGTAGAAGGCAGAAACCCTTGATAATCATTTAGAAAGATGGTCTTTAAAAAAAAACTCTGACATTAGTACAAATAAGCATGCTTGATGTGGATAGGAGAAAAAACTATCTCAGTACAGAAATTATATTTTGCCCTATTTCTTTTTCCTAAGCTCTGTTATAAAGGGCTACTGTGGTATAGTAATATAGCTATGAATCAAAGGGTACGAAACTCACATTCAAGTCTACTCTGAGCCATGGATATTCACTGGATGATGTTGAACCCATAATTTGCTCTCAGCAAAATGTACGTCACAGAGTTGTTAACAGGAAGAAAATGAAGACAAATATTCATATTACCATAAATTTTGGACCATAAGACTCACTTTTCCCCGAAAAGTGGGGGGGAAATGAGGGTGCGTCTTATGGTCCGAATGCTGTCCAGTGCACGCACGAGCAGGGGCAAGCATTCTCAGAATGATGGAGCTAAATAGTTTAGTATACTGGTACTATTTGGTTCAGAATATTTTTTTTCTTGTTTTCCTGCTCTAAAAACTGGGTGCATCTTATGGTCAGGTGCATCTTATGGTCCGAGAAATATGGTAGGTCCCTTGAACTCCTGGAAGAAAGGTGGGGTATGCCAGATGTTCGTTAGACGAACTCACTATTTTGGGGTTTTAGGGCAGAAACAAGGAACAGGAAGAAAATTATTTCCCTAGCACCTGAAGATAAGATTAGAACTAATGGGTGGAAAAAATTATCTAACTGAGAGCTCTTAAACATTAGAACAGCTTGCCTCCTGAAGTTGTAGGTGCTTCATCATTGGAAAGTTTTCAGGAAAAGGCTTGTCCAAAATAGTGCACTGCCCAGGGAATTGGATTAGAAGACTTTTAAACATCTGTTCTACATCCAGGTCATACTTATCCCAAAGGTGCTTTTTCAGGAGGCAACTGGACTTCCTTGTTTTTTGTTTTGAAGACATTTCGCTTCTCATCCAACAAGCTTCTTCAGCTCTGACAGGACAGTGGGGAATGGAAGGATTTATATTACCAGCAGGAATGGGGGGGGCAATATGCTGACTCTGTAAACTGCTTAGAGAGGGCTGCAAAACACTGTGAAGTGGTATATAAGTCTAAGTGCTATTGCTATGTCTGTGGTCCCCATTTACAAACAGGGCAACAGAGAAAAAATGCATATTTTTGTTTTGTTTTGTTTCCTGAATGTAACTTATTGTTTCTCCAGTTGCCTTCTCATACTCTAGCTCTGATCCTATGTCTGTTATACATATTGGAGAACTCATCTGGGTCTCTGTTCTATTCCCAGGCAGTCTTCAATTTATGCTTGAAAGCCTAGCAGTCAGCAATCTGTTCACATAGACAGCTGTGAGATGCTGATACCTGAGGTGCTACGACACATTCATCTAAGTCTATTCAGACTATTTTTTTTAAAAAAAAAAATGTTTTATATCGGTTGTATTGCTGGAATATTCCCATTCCACTTCTATTTTTCTCAGCCAGGAAATGTGGAAAGGAAATGTCTTTTTATAAAGATTGAATACCAAACAATGGGATCTCAAGTTCAAACAAATAAAAAGATAGCATCTCTTCACACCTTCCCATAGAATTAAGGAAGAATGGGGAGTCAAATTAGTTGAAAATCCTGATGTTAGAAGGGGAGGGGGTGGCTAGTATATGCCTCTGTCATCCTTTGTAAACTTTCTATGTGAAACCAAGTATTGATACAAACACTTCCTGTGGTGACATCGTTCAAGTCATTTGAAATCCATTCATATTGCCTAATGAAGTGGAAAATATCACCCTGCAGTGGTACTTCAGGTTCTGTATCTTTGCATATTTTGGCAATAATCAGTGTTTAAGACTTCTTCAGCATCTTGCTTCTTATAACAATTTCTCCTTCAAGGTAAGTCCTTGTTTCCATTAACATATTAAAGTTAAGATTCTGAGCAACATCACTGCTGTGAACAGGTGGCCAAGGCTCACTTGATTTCTTTATTAAAAATATTCCAACAGAGAAACCTATGGAGAATTCATATATCAGACCAAGACAATTATGGTTTTGCATTAAAGAAGGAATGTAGTGCTCAAACCCACTCAGTAATTAATACCGGATGTGGGTTTTACTAACAAGGATAGATGACCCATTGGTTACTGTGTCCAATACCCTTGGGATTCTGGAATTCTTTTCTTTTGAAGTCAAAACAATAAGCAACAAAACAACTAATTTCCATTACTCAGAGAAAAGCTAAACAGAATTCATGCCCACACAGCATGGCTAGCACATTTGTAATTCCTTCACCATGAATATTATAAGAAGGAAAGAATGATCTGTGTAACGTATATTTCTTTGACAGCACCTGTGGTTTAGGATGATAGTTTACCAGGGGGTGCTGAGAAGTTCCTGGCTTTGCCCAGAAATAAGAGAGCCAGAGTTATGAAATAACACATTTATTAATATATTCTCCCCTGAGTCTGACACACTTGGTACAGTGTAGATGCAGCTTTTCTAGACTGTTCACATAAAAGTCTTTTGGTTGGGCTGTAAACCAGCTCTCAGCAGCATCTTTAACATCAGCAATGTTCTCAAAACATTGCCCCTTCAGGTGTTTCTTCAAATTTGGGAACAGATAATAGTCCAAAGGGGCCAGGTCAGATGAGTAGTGGGGATGGTGAACCAACTGGAAACACAGGGTGTTCAATTTGGCAGCCACAATGTTGGACATGTGCTCAGGTGAATTGATCTGCAAAAAAAAGGATCCCTTTGGTCAACTCTCCATGGCGTTTCATCTTAATTGCTTCCTTCAGCTGGTCTAGGAGGTTAGCATAATACTGTCTGGTGGTACTAGAACCCTGAGGTAAATAGTCCACCAACAGAATACCGTCTTTGTCCCAGAAAACAGACACCATGATCTTTTTGGCTGATTTCTGGGTTCAGAACTTATTCGACTGTGGGGAACCACTGTGGCACCATTCCTTTGACTGTTCTTTGGTTTCAGGATCATAGATATGGAGCCAGGTTTAATCCTCAGTCACTAATCTGGCCAAAAAGTCCTGTGCAGCTTCAAAATGGGCCAAAACAGCTTTGGATGCTTCAACTCGTCCCTTCTTCTGATCACTGTTCAAACATTTCAGCACCCACTTCGATGAAAGCTTGTGCATGTCTAAGATAGTGTTGATTATCAGGATACTGAAGCAATCTCCTGATAGGGTTGTGCCAGGTGAACGAGCCAGGAATGATTGTTTTATTTATTTATTTTATTTCTATTTATATGCCGTCCTTCTCCGAAGACCCAGGGTAGCTTACAGTACATTTATAGCAATGTTAATACTGTATTTCTTTAAGACTGCCATTTCAGGATGTAAATGCAGGTAGTTGCCTGATTGGCTGAAAGAGGCAATTACAGGATGAACTGCAGATAAAGGTAGGGCTGTGTGATAGCAGTTTCTCTTTGTGCTCTCAGCAGTTAGCAGTCTTGGCACTTTGGCTTGGTAGTTTGTAGTTTGCAGCTTCTTGATTACTGTTTGGGTTGCTGCAACAACGTTAGTAACAAACTGTGTTACTGAATTGTGGACTGTGTTTTGTGTATGACTTCTGACTAATGACAAGGGCTATTGAACTGTATATTCCCTGAACTGTTATCAGCTGATGGGCTTTGACTAATGGACTGTTTGACCTTGCTCTGCGTTGTGAAAACTTCGATACACATTTCTGTGTTTTTATGGAACACTGGCTTGGATTTTTTGCTTCCGCCTGTGCTTTACACACCCACATGGGTGCATCCAAACTCTGACATTGTTAACAAACCCAACATGCTCTGGTGAGATGTCAAGTATCTGAGCTATCTTTTTTGCAGATATTCAGTGGTTCTCAATAATCAGCTCATGGACAGCATCGCAGGTTGCTGGGTCAGTTGAGGTTGGGGCACACCCACTGTGGGGCTCATCTTCAACAGTGAAATGCCAAGTCTTGAAATTAGATGTCAGGTTTTGACAGTGCTGTAGGAAGGAGACTTCTCCCCCAGTGTTTGTGACATCTCAGTGTGAATGTCCTTTGCTGACTTTCCCTGAAGAAACAAATATTCATGATGGCCCGTAACTCCAACGACAAGAAATTTGCTTTTGCCTCTGCCATCACAGCTTCTCACTAAAAGAAAAAAACCGTTTTAATAATTGCAAAGACCTGATATTTGCACAGTTACATACTAAGATATTAGGCTATCATGTGCCCCCACACTCATTTATCTATTTCAACTGGAAGGGGGTAAAGCCAGGAACTTCTTAGCACCCCCTCGTATATGTTAATAAGACATGGAATATTTCTTCTTTGGAGGAAAATATGGAGCAAATTTATTACAATCACTTCCAAAACTCTTGGTTAAAAAATGCTTTATAATGTGAATTATCTGTTATTTCAAGTATTTTTTTAAATATGAGATGTTATTGTTGATAAAGAATTGAAGAGTAAGATTGGCATTTTCTTTTTGTCTATATTAAACTCAGACTCAGACTGATAGTGACAGTAAATCTTTTCAATGAGGCATAATAAAAAGTGGTGCCAGCTTTTATGTAAAAATAAGTCTATGTGTGTTGCTGTATAAAACAATCTTTGATAATGCTTTGATCTCTAATATCAAATGTTACAGCATTAATTCTGAGAGGATGACATTTTCACAGCAAAATATTTAAAAGTTTTGACATTTGTAAACCAACACATACAATGCTGTCTACAAATAGTAATCATAAATTCATAATCTCATTAAGCATGAAAAGCAACCTTAACATCTGGACTAAAATATGAAATATGTTTAATAATGTAAAGCTTTATATTCAGATTTGCTGTAGTACTTATAATGATTACTGCTATACTGAAGTGAAAAATAAACCTGGTGCTTTGATTTGGCCCAATGCTATTTCCAACATAATAATGAAGCCATCTCTTTGGTGAGAAGGAGCGGAAGTTTATTTCTCTTATATGACCTTACAGAAGGAGCAACTTTTTATCTTCATGAAAGATGTCTCTATGTTACAATATCCAAATATACTGTTAAATTGAAAACCTCTCTGTAATACAATTCAGTTCATAGCAAACACAGATTCATAGCTGAGGAGTCATAAGGAAAAATTGGATTTTCAAACAGAGCTTTATTTACACAACTAGCCGATGACCCAGCTTCACCAGGGTGCTTATTTATCAGCATTCTCTATTAGACAGGAAACTCCTGTAGTCCAACCTAGCTCTAGATGTAGTAGTTCTATGGGCCTGACGCTGCTCTGTCACGCAGTATAGCCCCCCACTTGTGGAGTGCTGTGAAGCCATGAAGCCATCATCATGATTTTTAAGGCACAGAGACCCCCTAATGGGTGTTAGGGGTGTCTTACTCCCACAGAATTTATTCCCATGGGGTAAGTCATCTATGTACCAAGTTTAGTTGAATTTGGTCAAGCCGTTCCAGAGTTATGCTGGAACACACACACACACACACACACACACACACACACACACACACACATTTTTATAGAGAGAGAGCTGTATGTCTGACCTTCTCTCAGGAACAGCAGCATCTGGATGAACTTGTTTGAGCTCCAAAGCTATGCAGGTCAAGTCTCATTAATATTGGGAAGGCTCTAAGGAATCCAGGATTGTAGGCTGGGATAGGAGAAGACATCTCAGAAGACAGCAGGCAAATCACCTCAATAATGTTAAAGTGCATGGATGGTCTACATAACTACCTGTACTTCATCTTGACTTGGATATATTTGGATCATTTCTCATGTTTGCTGACCAAATTTCTAGCAGAATCATGCAATGTCTATCATAGATAATGCAACGTGTGATGACTGGTGTTGCATCTATCCAACAAAGAACAGACTTTTATCACAGATTCTTTTTGATTTGGAACAAATGATCACACAATAAGGGTACACAAAGTTTTATTTCAAAGGCAATATATGAAAATTGCATAATAACACAGCATGAGATTGCAAAGAATATACATTTAAAAAAAACCAAGATAGCAGTCAAAGAATATTCAAGAATAGAAAAATGCAGTAAGACAAAGACTGACCTTATGCTCCTTCTACCAGCCAGAGAACCTGAGAGAAATATGTTCCCATCAAAGACAGCAAATGAAATGCCCTCCTGGCTAGTTCATCACTGAAGCTCCATCCAATGGAGGTTTCTGATTAGCTTATGACTAATTTTAACCATGATTACAGTACTGAAATTAAAATGTGATGTGATATGATATGATATGATATGATATGATGTGATGTGATGTGATGTGATGTGATATGATTGATGTGATATGATATATGATGCAATGCAATGCAATGCAATGCAATACCATACCATACCATATCCTATCCTATCCTATCCTATCCTATCCTATCCTATCCTATCATATAATACAATTCTATATGTACCATTAACATAAAGGAAAAGGTACACAATACCATTCAAGTACTTTCCATAATTCTTTTGATAAAACCACCAGTTGTAACATCACTGATTAGATTTTGCATGTTTATGGTCAGAAGTTTAATAGTAATTATCAAGTATAGTTTGATAGTGATTATCTTCAAATTAATCAACAGGAAGTATTCAATAGGATTCCAACATCAAAATTCTGGCTCTGATTCAATAGTCGTGCTGCATATAGCTTCCTATGTGCCTGTTCATTTTAAAGGAACATGTAAAAATAGGTCAAAGCTTCCAAAGTTAAGCTCTTTTAAAGCATTTTGAGTATACAGCAGAATCATGAATTAGTTCTTCCATGTAAATGAATGGAAGCAAAGAATGTTCAGCTTTGACAGCCTAAGCCAATGAAAACTTACAACTATTCCTAGTAAAAGTGACAATAGGGTTCCAGCCATATCAGTAAAAAGGCTTACTGTAAGCATTTCATCTTTTCCTTCTTAACAGATGAGTTTTGTGCCAAGCAGAAAAAAATATGGAAGAAGTAGTGGAAACATAACAGAGGAGTACAAATGGAAAATGTCATCACTTAGATCACCTGTAAAAGTCAGTGACACAATGACAGTTTTACTGGATATACTTTTTATGAGAATGAAATGAGAAGTCTCTGTCTGATGACTAAAGATGATGTACATTTGAACATAGTTGGATTTTTTAAAAACAGTCATACTCTTTAGAATGATGCTCACATTACACGTTGATATTGCATTTCCTGAAACCTCCTCAACACAGAGAAAATAAAGACAAATTGCAATGCTTCAAGCAGCAAAATATGTTTTCCTGACAGAAACAAGGTTGGTTGAACAACAATGAACTCTAAAAAACATACTGGTTATTTTGGGACTTCTGCCTAGGTATTCAACTTCCCACGAGCAATTTGTGCTTTGTTACAATGATAGCACACTTAAAACCCCAAACCTACACGACTTTAAAAGCCATGAGAAGTGCCCAACAGGCTTTAAACATAAAGCTATGGATAAAACCTCAACTAGTAAATGCTTCTATTCTAACAATGAATACCATATTACGGGGGGAGGGGTGTGTAAGGAATGTAGTGGCTGTTACTTACCTGTGTCCAAAATAGAGAGGGATATTTAAAAGCAGGTGCATTGCAGGTTTATTTTAGAAGCAGAGATGATGCTTATCTAAAAAATGTTATGTACTGTTTGCTGATGTGAAAGAAATGTATCTCTAATATTCATACACAGCTTCCATCTGTTCAGCTATTAAGTAAAGCACCAATGTATCCAAGTTCAGAAGGCTTGTAATCAAAATAGCATAGTTAGGAAAATGCATTGCAGTATGTTGGCATCCTGTCCTTTCCATGAAGGAGCTCAGGGATTGTATAAAGAAAGCCAATATATTTAATTCTCCTCATCTCTCTGAGACCTTAGATAGGCTGAGAGATAATGACTTCCTATATCTTCCCCTTGAGATGGCCGAGCAAAGTTCTGAAGCCAAATCTTGCCAGTAAAAATCTATTGTGTAGCTCAGGGACAGACAAGTTGCAGCTTTCCAAAATTTGTTCCACTACAAATTGCAACCTCTGCCAGCATGCTCTACTTTGAGAGGTGGGGAATTGCTCAGTGGCATCTGCAAAGCCAAAGGTTTGACCAAGCTACAAATTACAAGTCTTGAGCTTATCAATTGCAAACACCAAGAAATACAGTACATGTGACCTGCAAGCAAATACTTGTTGCCATGTGAGCAGTCTCTCCTTCTCCTTCTCCTTCTCCTTCTCCTTCTCCTTCTCCTTCTCCTTCTCCTTCTCCTTCTCCTTCTCCTTCTCCTCCTCCTCCTCCTCCTCCTCTTCTTCTTCCTCTTCCTCTTCCTCTTCTTCCTCCCCTCCTCCTCCCCCTCCTCCTCCTAGCATATTCCAGCAAATGCAGGGTCCACTTTTCAGATCATTGAGTACCCCTTTGTACAGTCACCTGTGTCTCTAGGGCACAGGCCCACATCTTGTGGATGGTGTCTTGAGATCTCTGTTTTGGATGCTTGTGAGGTCACCAGCCAGTGACTTCTAGTTGGTAAGCAGTCTTGGCAATGGTGGAAGGTGCTGGTCTCAGGACATGTCCATACCAGCGGAGCCGGCCTGTTCTCATCTTCTCTATAATTGGTGCCACATGAAAACGTTATTGAATGCTGTCATTTGTGATGTCGTCAAGAAGGGAGATGCCCAATAGGCCAAGTGGGCAATCTGTGCAAATCAATTCATCCTTCAGCTAATCATGTTTGTATACTGGCCCTTTCAGTTCTGTGGTAGGAATTCCACATACAGCTAAACATGCAGAAAGAATGGAAAACTCCTGGGTTCTACAATTAAAGATAAAATAATAAAATTAGCAGGGGTGGGGAGCAGAATATGCACAGGCATAGCAGGTAGCAGGAATGTTAGTTGCATGCGTAAGTAAAGAGAAGATTGGTAGGTGGAGAATATGTCTAAGGCCGGAGATTATTGTTTCAAATGCTCAGAATAATTAGACCCTTCTTCAAATAATGGGTAAGGATGACTTAATTCATGTTGCTGGTGCTAATAGTAATATCCAGTTTTACATGAATTGGCATATGCCAACTGAAATGTATAGATTTCAGTTTTAAAATAGTTATTATAATCTAAATAGAAATACATCTCATCATCAAGTATATATACCACTGTGTTGCTAAGTGTGGAAGATACTGCTGCTATTCTTTCTGATGGTTATTTTTATGCTGGACTAAAGGATCTTTCAAAAAAAATAAATTGTCTTCTGAAGCCTAATAGCTAGTTCACCATAATATATATATGGGAAGAAGAGAACCTCGCCATGTAATTTTGGAGGGGGAAAAACAATATCAATTATGTTTGTAATTGCTGTAAATATTGGAGTCTTGCTTTCTCTTCTTTTCTCAATCTTTATCACCCAGCCTTTATCACTTTTTCTTTTATGTATTTTTCTTATTTTTCTTCTATTTCTTTTTCTCTTTTCCCTTCCATATTCCTCTGTCTTCAGGTTTTAGCTTTGTAAAAAATTTCCTTTAATCAAATATTAGATGTATGTGAAAAAAAAAGATGTTCAGTAAGTAATACTGAGAATTTTGGTGCTTTGATAGAGCTGACCCACAAAATCTTTCTCCCTGAGGCAAATCAGTAAATCTGCCCATCTCTCCTTTACTAAACTGCTAAATTCAGTCAAATTAATCTGTAACTGATAATTTTCATAAGGGCCTCTGGCAGTAAAATACATCTAGAATAAAACTAATACTTTGTTTCCCTTTCATATCACCATTACCTGGCAGTTTGGAGGTTGCCTCATCCAGCTTCAGAAGGATGATCTATCTTGGTCCCTTCAGAGCAAGAAGGTCATACCTAGGGTTAGCAGAAGAGTTAGGATTGAATATGTGGTGGAATGTAATCCAGATTCCCAGGAGGGAGGGTCTCAGAGTCTATTGCACCAGTTTAGGTGTATTGCACAATAAGGAAGCAAAAATAAGCCCAGATGTTTGTTTGTAAAAACACAGTAATTTATATTGAATTCACAGACCAAAAAGACCAAAAAGCAAAGTCAAAACAGTCCGTTGTCAAATACAGAACGTTGATATACAGTGCAGAGAGTTTACACAGTTCAAACAGATCTTTGATCTGCCAGCCAAGGTCATACACAGATCAGTCCAAATTATAGTAGCAAACACAGTTTTGTTACTACTCACCTTCACAGTTCTCTCAGATCTCTATAACCCAACAAGCCCAAAACAACCAACCAGCAAACTACTATTACAGACTACAAACATTTATCAGTAGTTTAACAGTGTAATTCCCTCAAACAGCCAATCAGGCAACTCACTGAATTTGCATACAGTGTAATGGCAGTCTTAAAGAGATACATTACACATTTACAGCAAACTGGCATTCATGGCTTATTTACCTGACACAACCCATTAGGAGATTACCTCAATATCCTAACAGAGGGGGTGCACTGCAGAGATGGAATGGGCCAACTTGCAGTGGGCAACCTGCCATGGAACAGCTTGCCATGGGACAATTCAATGCAGGGTAACTCTGAGCAATCGTCTGAGTGCTTTACCTGGGCCGTACACACTAACAGCCACAAAGGGCACCATTTCCCTCCTTTCCTCTCTTCTCCTTTTTCTCCCTGAAAATATGCTGCAAATGTCAGAAGCAGAGAATGGCCCAAGCCTGCCAGAAAGGATCAGGCTGATTGGAAACTAATCTAATGACCTGCTAATGCCCTGACTTGATTACTACAGAATGTGCCAGCCTTAACCAACATGGAAGACTGGGCGGGGCAGAAGGGTGGCTGAGTTTGCACAGGGGAGGGAAAGTGTTTGGGAAGCAGGATTGGGGCCAATTTTGGCTCTTCTTGCCCTCCTTCCCAGTCTAATCAGGGGCTTCTTGGCTCCCACTCACTCTCCTTATATTAATGGGTTAGGAAGAAGTCTAGAGGAGTAGCCAAGAGCCATAGACAGGGGGGCACCAGACATGGAAAGAGTCACGGATTTGCCTTAAAACAGGAAATCCTCTCAAAGGTCATTTCCTAAGAGCGGTGGGTTGATTTATTTCTTTGCTTTGGGGTGGCAAGCTCAGCCTGTTTGGAGAAACCTCTGAGCAGGAGAACACATCTCTGGCACTGTGGCAGGCTCCATGCAACATGTTGCCTTTAGAACAAACACACAGGAAAGGAATTGGAATCTGGGAGATGGTCAGAAGAACAAATAAGCCAAGAGGCTTCTATACATTTTCATGTATAGGGATTTATTATTCTAAAGTAACATTTTAACCTTCATATTGAAATGTCCAATCTTGCTTCACCAGTTTTATATTACCAATAACACTCTCTCAAAACTTATTCCCATCCTTTTTTTTCCCCCTTATGGAAGAGGGGGAAAGAACAGAGTCGTTAAGGATAGTAATTTCTCAAACCAGTTTTCATTTGTCTTAACTTTTCCTTTTCCTGAGCAATCAGTCAATCAATCAATCACACTTTATTACAGACCATGGACCCAGACTTCAGAGAAGAAATACAGTATGAAATAAAGTACAAGCTAAACAACAGAAAGGTTAACCTTTCAATATGAGATATGAACACTGTTACTTACCGCTGAAATATTTTTAAATGGGACATTTTAAAGAACATATCCTTACATTCCAAAATATTTGGACCTTCATAGATTGTGATTGAAAGACAGATCAATATTATTCTGTGCTGTCAAGGTTAATCCTCGGGGTATTTTTTTTAATACATTGCAGTCTCTCTTTTTTTATTTGTTTCTTTCTATTTTTGCCTCTTTGGGTATCTTTCTGTATTCTAAAGCAAACAACAACCAAAATTTTCTTTCCAAAATTTTAAAAAGGCAAAGAGATAAGGAAAGAAGACATGTGAGCAATGCTTAGTAAATTCACTTTAAATAAATTCACTGGTTTGTTCTGTTGTTAGAAATTGACATTAGTATTTAAAAAATAATTCTGATGACCTTTCTAAAATGCAAAGGGTACAGTGGGTACAGAAAGAATGTACACTTCCAGAAAGAATCCTAAAGTATTATTATGATGTATAACATTTTTAAGACAAGTAGGACATGACTGAAGGACTAAAACCTTCTTGGAGAGTTCTAAAAATATGAATACCAGATCTAGGCATATATAAACAGGGGTGGGTTTCAAATTTTTTAACAACCGGTTCTGTGGGTGTGGCTTAGTGGGCATGGCTTAGCAAGCAGGCATG
>JANHFR010009014.1:131379-142687 GCA_032468015.1 Mimophis mahfalensis | reverse complement strand
TGGAAACGGAGATGAGCACCGCCCCCTAGAGTCGGGAACGACTAGCACATATGTGCGAGGGGAACCTTTACCTTTTACCTTATCTCCTTCTCCAATTCATCTATTAAATCAAAATTTCCCCGTAAAGTATGTTTTTTGGAATTTTGAAGTTCTTCAGCAGATTTTTCAGAAGTTCTGTGATTCCATAGGATGCCTGAAAGATAGGTTTTCATGATGCATAAGAGCATGGGACATTTTTAAAAAACATTGGTCTTCTTCATTCCTGGCAGGTGGCTTAATTAATACTTGGAAGCGCCGTTGGTGTGTCCTGAAAGATGAAACGTTCTTGTGGTTCCGCTCAAAACAGGAAGCTCTTAAACAAGGTTGGCTGCACAAAAAAGGTGGGGGTTCATCTACACTGTCCAGAAGAAACTGGAAGAAAAGGTGGTTTGTCCTTCGGCAGTCCAAGCTCATGTACTTTGAAAATGATGGTGAAGAAAAACTCAAAGGAACACTTGAAATACGATCAGCCAAGTAAGTAAGGTCTATGCAGGGTATCTTCTATGCAGGGTATCTTCTAAGTATGCAGTTAAAAACAGGTCAACCCAGTGTATAATCATGAATAAAATCTACTACAGTAAAACCTCAGTTTGCAACTGGACCGCAGTCACGAACCGATTTGGTCGCGTTCTGAAGGGACACTCACTGCGCATGTGCAGACAATTCTGCACATGTGCGGAAGGGAAAACAGCATGGAAAGGAATCTTTCCACACCATTTTTGTTTGCCAACCGAGTTTTGAGTCATGAACCTATTCAAAACATGGGTGGAATTATTGTTTGGGAACTGAATTGGTTGAGAACAGAAGCGTTCACGAACCGAGGTTCCACTGTAATCTCCAAGCTGCTATCTCTCATTTTCTTCACTGGAGTGAAAATTGAGAATGCCCCCCATTTTCCTGCCATGATCTTAGGTAAGGGATAGTGTGCACCAGCTTCTTGGTTGGAACAAATTGAATCAGTATGTAGTAATATCCTTGCCTAAGATGGCAACGTAAGAGCTGTTTGAAAGAACTCCAAATCAATGATTAATAAAAGAGCATTTTAGCAATGTTGAAGTATTATTATAAATATAATGTAATATTCTCTCTTTCCTCCCCATTTCAGAGATATCATTGATAATACAAGCAAAGAAAATGGGATTGATATTGTCATGACAGATAGGACATATCACTTAATCGCTGAATCACCAGAGGATGCAAGGTAAGAATTGTGTCTTTTGTGTTCTGTGTACATTTTAATCATTTCTACTTGTAAACTCTAATATCATTTAACAAGGATAAACTTAATTGTGACATTAAAAAAATACACACATAAGGAAATAAACAGGTATAGTTTTAAAGTTTCAGTAGTGGTAATCAAATTCATGGTTAGGGCAAACAATTTACAACACTCTCATGACATCTCAAATTCCAATACCTTCCGGAAATTGGAACTCTATCCAGGGGTGGGTTTCTACTGGTTTAATAACCAGTTTGCTTTGCACATGCTGCGCATACGCGTTCAATCACAAAAAGGCATGCAAACTTACCTTTTCCTGCAGCCGCGCTTAGAGAAACCAACTGAGCCATAGTGATGTGTGTGGCCACACCGATCAGCTGGCCTTCCAACAAGTGAATAAAGGAGACCAGTGTGTGGGGGGGGAGGGGGATTCAAAGCTGGAACTACTGATTTGCCTGAACCAGGGCATACCGGCTGAATCCCTCCCACTGACTGTATCCCAATACTTTCCAGAAATTATAACACCAAATTTTGTTGGCAGTACAGGCCTGTTTTGTGAGCTGGCTTTTGGGTGCAATTCAAAGTGCTGGTTATCACCAGAAGGCCTTACTAGCTTAAGGTCTGGTTACTTGAGGGACAGCCGGTCTCTCTAACTTTCTGCACATCCAGTATGTTCAGATTACGCGGTGTCAAATTACAGGACCAAGGAAGCATGCAGTGGCTCTAACCTGTAAAATGGCATCAGTGTTCCATCAACTGTTAAAGACTTTGTAGTTCACTTAGTTCTGGGGTTAAGATAGTGAGTGAAGCCCTTTAATACATGGTTCTGTCTTCCAGTCAGCTGTGGGTTTTGTTTGGGGGTGGGGTTTTTTTTTTAAATTTCCTTTTAAATTTTTTAATTGTAAAACACCCAGAGCTCCTGTAAAGTCATGTGGACTTGAACAAAATAATAAAAATAAATTATAAATACAGTAGTGCCTTTCTTTAAAGTGGAAAAAAAACACCCATCCACTTTGTTTGTGGTTGGTAATTTTGCATTCTCTTGTTCTGTATTTTTCCATTCTCTTTAATAATGTTTACAATAAAACATTCAGATTGGAGCTTTCTCCTTTTTTTAATCACTACCCATAAAAAGGGATTTGTGTAAATGACAGATAGCAATTATATAACGTAGCTTATTTTTTTTGTCCTCTTAGTATGTTCCTCCTTTTCCAAAACATACAGATAATTGTGTGCATTTTATGTGTGCAGTATAAACAGCATCTGTACTCTAAATTCATCTCGTCTGATTTTCTTGATTTATTTTTCCATGAAACCCTGTCCTTCTAAGAGACCTTCCTACATAAAAAGACATGAAAAATGAAACACTCGCACCACCTATTTTCTTGGTTTGAGAAGAAGCATTAAGCATATAATTAATTGTTGGCTCAGCAATTGAATACGAAGCAACCATATTATTTGTGATAACAAGCATCAGCATTGCTACCTTGGGATTTTTGTCTTCAGAAAAAATGGTTCTCTTAAAAATAACTATACTGAATAATTGGATATCTGTCCCTCATCTAACCAAATGAATGAAAAATGTGTCTAGGCAAGGGACAGAATGTATCAGAAACACCATCAAGCAGAACACAGCGAACCCCAAGACCAATAAACACAGACCAAGAGCCCCAACCAATCAGGATGAAGAAAAACCATTTAAGCAGAGCACGCTGCCAGCACCAAATTTAAAACAGAAACAGCTGCTAAAGCCTAACACACATGAGGAAGATGAGCCTGATGATGGCAGATGAGATTTTGCCGAAACGCACATGAGGAAGATGAGCCTGATGATGGCAGATGAGATTTTGCCGACACGTCGCTACAACTTTAAAAGCACAACTATGAAGACGTGGGAAAATACCCAAACAAAGCATAATACCATCCATATATATATATATATGGAGGGTTCGAATCTCGGGTTTTTTCCCGTGTCATTGAGAGATCTTTGAAATGTGGGCTAAGATCCTAGCTAAAATCTTCTGGCTAAAATCCTAGATTAGCATTTTAAAATTGGCAATGTTTTGATAAGATCACACTTATCATCATCTTTGGCCATTTAATCTAGTTTGGATGTTAAGGGTGTGCTGCAGGTCTGAGTTGTTTCATCATGGCTGGAGCCTAGTTATGCATTAGTGGCTCTGCCTTCTCCTTCTCTTTGTTGCTAAGGGGAGCAGACATAGAGTGGAATTTAACTTTCTTATAATATTGCAGCCCTTCTTAATTCAAACTTTTTTGAACAGCTGCAAAAGCCTACTACACATGAGCAAGATTAGCCTGATGATGGCAACTGAGATTTTACCAAAATGTTGCTACAACTTTAAAAGCACAACTATGAAGACGTGAGAAAATACCCGAACTAAGCATAATGACATACATACATACATACATACATACATACATACATACATATCTTGTGGAATATTTCTTTGATGTGAGCCCCATTTAGTTCAGTGAAATTTGCTCCCAGGTAAATAATTATTAACTTGCAGCCAATGAAATATTGGATATCTGATAATGTTTCAGAAAAATTACCCTTTTATAT
The DNA here is from genome assembly GCA_032468015.1 of Mimophis mahfalensis. Lineage (NCBI taxonomy): Eukaryota > Metazoa > Chordata > Lepidosauria > Squamata > Mimophis > Mimophis mahfalensis. The sequence goes on along the minus strand of JANHFR010009014.1, from coordinate 138,845 downwards.
AAGCAGAGCAAGCTAATTTGGAGATTGATTTGTTTTGTTGAAATGACAGCATAAATGAAAGACCATCAAGTTATAAAACTCTCAGCTTTTAAGCTTAAGCCAGTATTAATAAATGTAAAGCTTTGGCAACAGGTTTTGTAACTTTTTATTTCAAAAATTGTTAAAAGCATTAGTATACATATGGTTAGAATGATTAATATGCAGTCTTAACAAATGTATTGAGACCACAAAGAGATCAAAAATCATTTTCTGAGTTAGTTTTTATTTATTACTAGCTATAGTAATAAAGTTGTCCTGGGTATAGTTGTCCTGGAGCCATATCATCCCGGCCTAGACCACTGCTTAGCCCTCACCTCATGTATCATCCTGGCCTAGTCCTAGGCCTGGAGAAGCCTCTGAGCGGAAGGTCTGCCACATGTCTGTAAACTGTAGATTATTATCTCTATGGCTCCACGGCCCTCCATGTCATCCTGACCTAGACCTAGGCCTGGAGAAGCCTCTGAGTGCGAAGATCTGGGACATGTCTATAAACTGTAGATTAGTATCTCTATGTCTCCACGCCCACCCGCCAGCCAGCTGGTCAGCCAGCCTGCAGGACAGCCACCCACACTCTGTTTCATATATAGAGATTAGATTTTTTTAGCCCACTTTTATTTTGTAAAATTCATTCAATATGCTTCTGCCACATATCTTCCCAACAACTGGTCACCCAGCAATGAAAATTGCATCCATCCTGGCTGTCCCTGACTTCTCACTGGTCTTGGATACCTTTGATCATGATATCATTCTGGACCACATGATCCACAGAAAGATCAAGGTACTGGCAAAGGGGATCAAAGTCTCCATACCAGGCTAGGAAACCCACTCGAGCCCACTGCTACCACAACCAGCATGCTCCTCTAGCACCAGATCCAAGAGGATTTGTGCAGCTTTGAGAAGTACAACCCACCTGTGTCCTCTTATATCACAGGCTTCCTTTTTGATAAATATTTCCTAATAAGAGGCCCTGATAACGTACATTGTCTTGACTCTTGCCTGTGTCTGCTAGTATTTTAAATTAAACTTACTGTATACTCCCCTAAACAAAGCTATTTTAGATGAATTAATTTCAGCCTGTCCCATGGCATTCTATTGTAACCTAGACGTCCTAAAAATTATATAGACGACTTAATAGTTCTGGTGGTCTGATCATGAAAATATTAGTCCTCCTTTTTCGCCTTGGCTCAAATATTAGCATAAAGTATTCTAAATAGAAACATTACCTGGAAGTTAATGATTAGCTGATAGGCTTAGCTTATAAATGTTCTTTAGTGAGCCAAAAGCCACCTTCAGATCTGTGAATAAAGGTGAATAAGTGAAGTGTGTGTGTGTGTGTGTGTGCGTGAGAGAGAGAGAGAGAGAGAGAGAGGAGAGAGAGAGAGAGAGAGTGAGTGAGTGAGTGTGAGTGGGTGGCCTTGGGCAAATCACATTGTCTTGTAGCAAGGGGGGGGGGATTTATGTATGTTTATTTTATTTTTATTTATTTTATTAATTTAATTTATATACCGCCCTTCTCCTGCAGGACTCAGGATGGTTTACAGGGCCTTTGCTTTGAAAGATTAATGTCAAATGAATGTGACAGATTAATAAAAAACAGACTGCCTCATTTCTTTAACTATACCTAGTAACGCAAAGAAGGAAAAGGTTATTGGAGGCATGGCAAAATTGCAGAGAGGCGTTAGTGGAGTTTGTCCATATAAAACAGGGGTGAGCAACCTTGCAAGCTGCATATGATCCTTAAGTTTATTTATAGTAACCCAAAATTTTAAATTCAGAGGTGAAATACTTCATTTTCAATAGTACGTTTTTAGTCTTCTATTTGTTTGTTTTTTCAAAAGTAAACGTGGCATTGGGAGATGGAAATCCCAATTAGGTCAACTATACAATTTCTACGTTAAAAAAAAAAACCCAGCCTCAAGACAGCTTGAGCAAGGACTACCAAAACACAGATTTTGAGATTTAAGCGTTTTGCTGGTAAATTTAAGATGTAAAATTTTGGCCCATGGGGATAGAGCTAAGAGAGTTTGGAGAATGAAAATGGGGATTGATTTGCCAGAGACAAAAATGTTTATTTTTTTAAAAAAGGTTGTGATATCACAACTTCCCAGTGATCTCTCACCTACATATAAATAATCCTAACACTCAGAAAGTTGCCCATTTTATAGAGAAAATCAATGAAAACTTACGGAGCATTTTCTGAATGCCGAGATATTGGGTAGGTAACCTATAGCATAATATGATGAATGGTGTACTCTAGAGGAAATGCATTCATTCATGTGCAGTCTTGGTTTATGAATTAGTTTTTATCTTTATAAGGGATCTTAAATTGCCTAATGCCCTGAAAATGTTAGTTCCAGGAAGTGCAGACATTCAAAAAGCAGGTTGTGACATTCATCAGGGGCTTTCCAGTTGTAGGAAATATAAACAGGATAATATAGAAATGGCCAAATAAAAGCATTTAAGTGCCAGAAACTAAACAAACTAAAAGAGTCAAGGAGAAGAAAAATGTGAGACTATAAACAATTCAAGGAAATTTTCCATATGTATGGAAACTGGATGAGAGCAATGTAATATAAGTAGCTGAGAACTAATTAGTGAATTTAAAAAATGTTGAGATAGAGTCAATTGGATAATTTGTAAATGGCATGTTATTTAAAATACTATTTCTTCAGTTAGCAAAGACCAGTTTTTAATAGTCTCATTTTTTGCAAAAATATAAACAATTATACACCTAACCATAAAATATGAAAACATGGTTTAAATGATGCAGTATTTACTAAATCAAAATAATTATCACAGGCAGTATTGTTCATGATTATGAAAGTAATGCTGAAAACATAGCAGCATATCTCTAGAAATCAGTCGTATGTCATTTTAACTTTCTTGCAAAAAACAAACACCAAAATAAAATCCATGATGTTCAATGATGTCCCAATTAGAAGAGGATATTCATTTGTAATAAAAGAGCTTGGCCTTCTTCTAATGGGAAAAAATTTCTGCGACATATTTACAGAATCTGTATAGTAGAACCTCGGTTCACAAACGCTTCGGTTCACAAGCAATTCAGTTTACAACAAAAAAATCAGCTAAATGTTAGACTTGGTTCACAAACAAATCCTCGGTTCACAATCAGACTTCCTGAGGACGAAGAAATCTTGAGAGAGAAACACTGGAAGGAGAGCGTCCTTCCATCACAGAGGTGGACTCTCCCGCAAAACTGCCACCTCTCTCGCACTCAGAATCGACCGACTGAGCAGTTTTCTCTATTCTTCATGGTTCTCTCAGTGTTTGAATTAAAGGATTTCACTGTTACACTGTGTGTTCTGTGGCAGATTTAACTACAGTACTGTATTTGTGTGCTTCAAAATCTTAAAAAAAAAAAACATAGAGTTTGTAGAGGTCTGGAACGGATCTATCACATTTCCATACAACCCAATGGGAAAATTTGTTTCAGTTCACAACCAACTCAGTTCACAACCAAAGTTAGGGAACCAATTGTAGTCGTGTACCAAGGTTCCGCTGTATTTGGTATTTATGACTAAAAGGTTTTTTTCCTCAAGTTGATTCATGTTGATGTTCTGTGGCTTTGCAGGAAAGAGCCTTTCATTCCAGAAATCATCAAAGAGGGCATGTTTCATTTTTTTAAAAAGTACTATTAAAAAATGTAGACTGAACTTTCTCTCTCTCTCTCTCTTTTTTTTTCTTTTTTTTTTGCAGTCAGTGGTTCAGTGTCCTGAGCCAAGTTCTCACTTCCACAGAACAGGAAATCAGAGAAATGCATGATGAGCAAGCCAATCCACAGAATGCCATGGTAAGGAAAGAGCAAAAGGCACTGTGTTGGCTCCAAAAAATGTTTAAGGATGTAATTGTCAGGGGAACTTTTGTATTGGAGCAGCTTCTTTTGTATCTATTTGGCTAGGTGGCTTCTCCATTACCTCTGTTGTGGTCAGAGGTGGTATTCAGCCAGTTCTGACAGGTTCTGGAGAACCGGTAGTGATAATTTTGACTGGTTCAGAGAACCACCTCTGATTGGCTGACAGCATAGCCATGCCCGCTAAGCCACACCCACAGAACCGGTAATAAAAAAATTTGAATCCCACCACTGATTGTGATGGCCAGTTTTGGAAGGGCTGAAGTCATGTTCATTCTCTGTGTCATGTGTTGGATTCTTCCTGCTTCATAAAGCAACTTTGCCACATTTGCCAAATAGTGTAATCAGTACTGTAGCCATCACTGCACATGCGCAGTCAGGCTGTTTGTGTGGTATGAATTGAATAGTTTGAGAGTGGCCTAGATATAGAAATAATCCAAGAAACTTCAAAAAGAGATTGGCACCATTAAAAATGTGCCATTCAGCATATCAAGGAATATAATATATAGGTTGGGATCTAAAAATTACTACAGCAACCATCTGTTATTTGCAGAGTGTTTATTTTTTCAGAGGCAGCTTGAAACAGAGTATACTTTGTGCCGGACAAACTATACAGGTCAAACGAAGATGAATTTTCCCACACCACATGTAACCAGTAGAGCCGTGGTGGTGGAACGAGTAGAGTGCAGTATGTAGTACTTCGCTGCCAGCTGCCTGTAATTAGGCAGTTCAAATCCCACCAGGCTCAAGGTTGACTCAGCCTTCTGTCCTTCCAAGGTGGGTAAAATGAGGACTCAGATTGTTGAGGGCAATAGGCTGACTCTGTAAACCACTTAGGGAGGGTTGAAAGCCCTGATAAGCAGTATATAAATCAAATGCTATTGCTATATTTGTTTTCAATATCTCATATAGGTGATACTTTCAACTTTCTATCATTTTCTGCTGTGCCTATTCCATGGTCAATAAACACAATATTTTTTGTTTTATTTCTTTTTACATAGGGCACACTAGATGTAGGGCTGATTGATTCAGTCTGTGCATCTGATAGTCCAGATCGGTAAGTTTAGTGGTCCCTTCTGGGGCTCATAATTATTACTTTTGTTCTAAACTATTACACATTTCAGCAACTTTTCTTAGTTCTTGAGACTACGTAAGTTGAGAAATTAATGGAAAGAAGACTAATACCATTTATAATTCCATAGCCCACCCCAGGGAATATGAAATGGGTAATGCTGCTTGGCTATGGATTTAACCATGTAGGACAATGATCCCCAATCTTTTTGGTATCAGGGACCTGTTTTGTCGAAGTCAGTAGGGGATGGGTTTGGTTTTGCCCCCTCCTTCACCACTCACCTCCAGCTGGGTGGCCTGATTTCTAATTGGTCAGACTGATATTGGTTTGTGGTCCTCAGAGACTGGGGACTCTGATGTAGAAGATCTACACACTGGAACTGGTAGTTGGGTTGAGATATATGAGAGGACTGTTATTAGCACAACTTAAATGGCTTTTGAAGTACCACTCCATCTCAAAACAGGTTTGCTATGTATAAAGGAAGTGTATCTTTTTTTTAAAAAAAGGTCCAATTTAACCCCTCCCTCCTTTTTGATACCCCTAAATAGTTACAAGTCAGTAGCCAAATCACATTACATGGAAGTAATAATTGCAACAGTTAAAATATGCAATTCAAGAACAATAGAGGAAGCTGGTTATATCAGATTGGGGTCAATGAACAACAGTGGTTTTTTTCCAGTAGTCTCCAGGTAGTTTAGTTGGGATTAGCAAAGGGGTAAGAAAGCTGTTCCCCTGCAATAGGTATTTGGAACCAAATTCCCTGAAAAATGTAGACTGCATTTAGCAAACCCCCACTCATTGTACTTTCTAGGTCTACTTTCCCTAAATTTGCCTAGCCCAACTTTTATAATGTCTTCATATTCGCCTACATTTTTAAAATTGGTCTTTACACCAGCAAGTTTGCATACCTTTAAGAGACTATTAATAATGTTGCATTTTAATGACACCTAGAATGTTTATATATTTTTGATATTTTTTTTTAAATTTGATAGTTAATCCTAGAGGTTGACTTTCAACATTAATTCTGTGCAGATTCTGTGTGAAAGGGTAGGTCAAATGTTCGGCTCTAGAGAATCTTTTATGGTCTTATATGGATTCTTCTGCTAGAGTCTCAGTTTTCCAGTTTCATTGTTCAATCACTTCATAAAAATCTAGTACTCCCAGTGGGAGATTTGTATGTCATAACTAGTTCAAAATAGGTATTCTCTCACTATTGTACCAGCTACAATCAAGTGCATTGCAAGAATAGTAGAGTTTGTATAGAGTTTAAATATCTTTTTTTTAAAATTCATAATTCTTTATTAGAAAAGTTTTAGTTAAAACCAACAAAGGCATTATTACAAAGTGCTGGGAAATGCATCGATTGGAGAAAACATATGAACACCGTAAACAACAAAAACAAAACAAAACAACAACATCATATATCCTCAAAGGGAAAAGTGAATCACTTTTCAACAAAAGTTGGGATTCCTGGTACTCACGGTTGCAAAACAGAATATCCAATTTTAATGGGGGAAATACCGGATGATTGACTGATGGACTTACCTTTAGAAATTGATGCTTTTTCTTTTTTCTTCTGTTTTATAGGAGAGAGAGATAGGTAGGTAGGTAGGTAGGTAGATAGATGATAGATAGATAGATAGATTGATTGATTGATTGATTGATTGATTGATTGATTTGGGTATAGTTGTTTATTACTACTTGAGATATAGACTAGGGAGATATATACAATTACAGGTCTGTAATACTTTGTAATCAAAGGTTACTTAGCATGGGATGAATGAGATAAAAATTAGGGGTAGTATTACACTCCCCAGTCTTGTCTGATGATGTAGAGTTTAAATATCAAGTTCCTTCATATTTAAAAAAGTTAAGTTGTGGGAGGTGCCACATTGCTAAGTAATGTGGTACAAGAACAACTTGGTGAAGAAAATGATTCAACGTTTGTTGGCCCATTACATAGTCAAATCAAAGAGGAAGGCCTACAATGACAAGTCGGATAGACTTTGTCATGATTCCGAACAGTAACCATGTTTACTATACAGGCATTTTCTTCTTTTATTTTTCCTTTATAGACCCAATTCATTTGTGATCATCACAGCTAACCGCGTTCTACACTGCAACGCCGACACCCCAGAGGAGATGCATCATTGGATCACTCTGCTGCAGCGGTCCAAAGGGGACACTCGAGTCGAAGGGCAAGAGTTCATAGTGAGAGGTAAGAACTTCTCGAAAAAAAGAAATCTCCTACAAGAGCAGAGTTTTTTTCGTTGCTAAAATTTGATGATACAGAATTGTACAAAGATTTATCACTTTTCCATGTTGATCTCTAGAGCCACCCTTTTCATAAAACAGGGTGACGTATTTATCTTCAGCATCAGATTATTTTGGATATCATGAAAGAATAAGGTAAAGGTAAAGGTTCCCCTCGCACATATGTGCTAGTCGTTCTCGACTCTAGGGGGCAGTGCTCATATCTGTTTC
>JANHFR010009014.1:79342-89795 GCA_032468015.1 Mimophis mahfalensis | reverse complement strand
AGATGACGCTGGCAGCAGGTGTCCCCTCAGATATTCCAGCCCCAAGCCATTTAGGGCTTTATAGGTCGTAACCAGCATCTTGAATCTCACCCGGAGGGCAACTGGAAGCCAATGCAGCTCGCGGAGTAGAGGTGTTACATGGGATTATCAGGAAGCTCCCATCACAACTCGCGCAGCTGCATTCTGCACCAGCTGAAGACTCCGGGTGGTCCCCAAGGGCACCCCAAGGTAGAGTGTGTTGCAGTAGTTGAGCTGGGAGGTCACCAGCGCATGAGTGATTGTATGTAGGGTGTCTCGGTCCAGATAGGGATGCAGTTGGCACACCAGGCGAACCTGGGCAAAAGCCCCCCTGGTGACGGCCCCCACATGATCTTCAAACATGAGGCCCACATCCAGGAAGACTCCCAAATTGCATGCCCTGTCCACAGGGGGTAACACCTCACCCCCTATAGACAAAGATGGAACAGACTGATCACTCCTAGACGCCGGTATGTACAACCACTCTGACTTGGCGGGATTCAATTGAAGCCTGTTCTTCCCCATCCAGACCCGGACCGCCTCCAAGCACCGGGACATCACCTCGAGGGCATCACTGGGTTGGCCGGGGGTGGATATAAAAAGTTGGGTATCATCAGCATACCTGTGAGGGAGCAGGGGGTCACGCACACATGCACGGTGAAGCTGAGGAACAGCTCGTGCACCAGGCAACATGGCTCCACGTGCCACTTTGGGCACGTGTGCCATAGGTTTGCCATCATGGTTATAGGAGAAGTAGTAAGAAGAATTACTAATTGTAAGAAATAAGAATCTATACATTGCTGCAAGTGTAGAGAATTAGTTTTCATTTAAAAAAACAAACTCACGACTTAATGTTTCTTTATTCATTTATTTGTCTTCAGCTACCAAGTCAGTGAGTCCGAATCTGAAAATCGCCTTAGGCTGAACCAATGTATAGAAGAAGCGATGATGAGTTTCTTCTTGTTCCTCCAAGAAATGTCTCATTTTAAAGAACAGAACCCCGGCAAGGTAAAATTAGGCTTGCAATGTTTTCCATTTCATTTCACTGCCTTTTTTTTAAACTTTTGGCAATATTCTCACGTAAAAATCTTAACATTCCATCCTATGCATATGCCGGATTAGTAAATAAATTGTATTAATATTGGGGAATCCCAGATCCATAAATTAGATTATGAAGTTTAAAAATATCCTGGAAGAAGGCAATGGCAAATGACTTTTGTTCTGTTGCTTAAAAAATTTTTTTAAAAAAATATCCTGCATAGACATATTTATGAAATCACCAAGAAGGAAAAGATTTGCTTTTTCACATAGCTGGTATATAAGTAAATTCAATAGAACCTAGTATTATAGGCATGCAGTATAAAAAATTATGAAATATTCTACAGTTGCATTAACAAAAAAAAATAAAAATTGCCCAATTGAATGAGTAGTTTCATTTTTATGGACATAGACTGCCTAACATTCCAAGGCATTTGTATGAAATGTTAATATATTGTATGTGTGCAGTCCAGTCTTTTTTTTAAAAAAAATCCACTAAAGTGGTACAGAGGATGCTAGAAAAACAACATGAGCCCCAGTTGTGCCCTAACACTCACAGCCCAGTTTTGCATATACAGTGGTCCCTCGAGTTACGAATAACTCGACACCCGAACTTTTCGACCTACGAACTGGGAAACTGCTGGCATTTTTAGCCGTGGTTTCCCCAACTTCCGAATGACAGCTGCTGTTTCCTTGACTTACGACTCTGTCCGGAACGGCTAAAAAAGATCTTTTTAATTATTTTTTTTGTGTGTGTGTGGAAACCTAATTTTGAGGTGCACTCTGCATGCCTTTAAAGTGCACCTCATAAAGAGGTTTCCACAAAAAACTGGGAGCCTGGGTCTTTTTCCTAGGCTCTGGAACGAACTAATCCGTTCCCAATGCATTTCAATGGGAAGCCGCTTTTTCGACTTCCAAATTTTTCAGCTTCCGAAAATGTATTCGGAACGGATTAAATTCGTAACTCGAGGGACCACTGTAATATTTTCTTCTGCACCTTTGGATTATACAGTACTGCTTGAAATAATGCAATGTTCTAAGCCTAAATCACAGTCAGACTTTGCAAATTGTTTTCCGGCAAGATCTAGAAATAGTATATTTTCATGTGAATCAGATGTCCTAGCATTTTTGTGTGGTTTCTTTTGGCTATGGGGGGCTCCCTTCTACATAATAAATAGATAATGTCTGTATAATGGGCTGCCTATATATGGACATTGCTAAAGAGAAGTTGTGCCCAAAGAGGGAACACCAAGACATCGCTAAAAATAGTAAGGAGTCAACATAATTCCTACATTTCCCACCAAATTAACCTAATTGAATTGTGCATGCATATATATCTCGTAATACTAAACCATATCTGAAAAATCAGAGTGCTAGTGATCAGGTGCCAGCATAGACTCACAATTCATACCTTTATAACCAACTTAAGAGCTATTGATTTGATAATTATTAGGAATCTTTAATTGTTCCTATTCCTACTTTTGGGGACGGAATGAAAAGAAAAGGACAAAACAAAATTCCTTTGTTCTTCCGTATGCTTTTCCCACCTACAATATCTAATATAGCTTCTGCTCCCTGTCTGTTCTCCGTCAAATAGTTAGAAATGTTTTAGGGAAGAAGAAATTCTGATGGAACATTCTACTCTCAGGACACATTAAATGATTTATGTGTTACTAGCTGATTACCTGGCTTTGCCCGGGTATAGTCGTCCTGGAGCCAGCTGCTTCCCTAAGGTTTGAAAAGGCCTCACCTCATCCCGGCCTAGGCCTTCTCCTTCCCTGCTCAGCCCTCACCTTATGTATATGAATGTCCTGTAGCCAGCTGCCTGCCTAAGGTTTGAAAAGGCCTCACCTCATCCCGGCCTAGGCACAGCCTGATGCTCTGTGGTGCCCCTTGTGGCATCTTTAAGGAAAGAGCTTAAGGCAAGTGTAAGGGAAGTCCTGGGGGTCAGCACTTCGGCAGGATTTTTACGGGGCAAAGACCCCCCGGATAGCATTTCTGCCCACCCAGTGCTTGTCACAGGAGGCTAAACTTCCTCTGTGGCAAGTTTGGCTGACATTGGTCCAGCCATTAAAAATTGTATACACAGACAAAAACACACTTAATGCCCACCCGCCCGCCACACTCTGCTTTATATATAGATAGATAGGTACTGAATGTTACCAACTGATCTGATTGATGCTTGTTCTTTTTAAAAAACAGTTTTGCCTTCTGATCTGCAGCATATGCACATTCTTCACAGTCTTGGGAAGTTACATTCCTGGAATTGTACTCTCCTATCTTCTATGTAAGTTCTTTCAAATGCTTAAGGAATTGGGTCTGGAATTTCTTTGGTGGCATCATAGATGCCCACTGCAATATGTAACCATATTCACCCATGTTCATAATGGCAACAAGAGATGGGCTAAGAAGAAAAAAATGTACATTTCCCACCTTGTATTGGGACCGAAGTCCAGAGAAATACAACAACTGTTGAAAGTACCTATTTGTGTAACATTATACAAATGTATAATATAAAAATATTTGAATAATAGAGCTATGGTGGCACAGTGGTTAGAATGCGGTATTGCAGGCTAATTCAACTGACTGCCAGGAGTTCGATCCTGACTGGCTCAAGGTTGACTCAGCTTTCCATCCTTCCAAGGTCCATAAAATGAGGACCTAGATTGTTGAGAGTAATATGCTGACTCTGTAAACCGCTTAGAGAGGGCTGTAAAGCACTGTGAAGTTGAATATAAGTCTAAGTCCTATTGCTATTTCTATAATATTTCAGAGTAACGATTTGAAAGGCGTTTATAAAATAAATAAAAACAATTAAAAGGTTACTGACAAATTAAAGTATTTTTATTAAATTTTATTTCCTTAGAGATTATGTTGATGCACTTCTAATGAATGCATGTTCCACTGAACGGTAGTCCTAATTTCAATCATGTATGCATATAGTTGTATTGTTAGTATTCAGATGACTGCACCTAATATACATACCAGTCATTTGTGCAACAGTTATATCAATTTATTTATTTCCATGTCATAACATTATTATTCCAGTTTTGCAGTTTAAGATTAATAAGCAAAGCCTGCTAAAGATCATTTAGAATTTATAGTGATCTGGCCTCTACACTAGCTGTTTAGTGTGAATGCATCCAACTTTCCCCTTGCAAATCTGCAAATTGTTTTTATGTAACTTGAACTGACACATAGTTATTTGTAATATCTGTTTCAAAGCCACGGAGGCTCAAAAATATAACATTCTGCATGGTTTTATATTTTCTTTCTTTCTTTGACAGTATTATGTGCCTTTTTATGTCCATTCTTCAAATGCAACGAATTTGGACAAAAGGTATATAGCCACATTAAGTCATATCTGCTGAAAATGAACTTTGGAATACAAGACTTTGTCAACCAAAAGTTAAAAGAGAGAGCAGGTGAGCAACTGGCAGTTTCATCTTCCTTGATGAATATTTTTTAAAAAATGGCACTCGATGCACTGAAAAAACACAAAGACAAAAATATTCTTACCATCTTTATGAAAGATAAAAATAAAGCTTCAGAACCTAATTATGTTTTATTTCCTGTAACAATTAATGATCTTTCCATGTATGTCTTTTAAATGACTTTATCCTGATTAGGGTAAAATGCCATATAAATAAGTAGACAGGTGTAAAGGTTATGCAGCTGATCAGGTGATTTTAAAGGCAAATTGTGGCTGAAGGGCACAACTGAGTTGTAATGCATGCCTTTTTATCAGTAGGGCAAATACTGTATTTTTCGGACTATAAGATGCTCCGGAGTATAAAACACACCCAGCTTTTGGGGAGGAAAACAAGGGAGGGGGGGAAATCTGCCTCTGCCTCCCAGCTTTCCCCCCCCCCTTGTTTTCTTCCCCAACAGCTCACAACAGCTGATTGGGGGTATTCTGGGAGACTGATCCACCCACCAATCAGCTGCTCATGCTCAATCAGGCTATGCTGAAACTGAAACAGAAACTGAAACCAGCTGGGAGGCAGAGGCAGATATTTTTTTTTCCCCTTTGTCTCCTGTGCTGAAGCCTGTTTCGGTTTCAGCACAGCCTGATTGAGCACGAGCAGCTGATTGACAGAGGGATCGGCCTCCCGGAATATCCCCAATCAGCTGTTGTGAGCGGGCTTTGGAGCTGAAAGGCTGCTTGCACCATGCAGCTAATCTTCTAAGGAACAGGCATGGCACTCTAGCGATCCCTGTAGCCTTGAACGAGGCTGAAAATGTGCAGAATAGGTGTGGAGGCAGGGGTGTGCTCTGCAGCCTGGAACAGGTTTAAAACGTGACGTGTGGAGGGCGAAAATGGCGGGCAGGCAGGACTACATTCAAAGTATAAGACACACCCTAATTTGGGGGTGGGGAGTGGGTTTTATACTCGGTATAAATACGGTAAATCAAAATAGAAATACTTGAGTGGCATTAATAAGCAGAAATCCTTAACTGATAAGACCCTTGTTTTCCAGAAATGATCAAAACAAAACCAAGTGAGGATGACAGTGAACTAGAGATATCAGCTTTATGTCCTAAGGTTGGTTGCTTCTAATATCATGTGGGGTTTTTTTTTAATGTTTTTTGATGACAGTGAAGCACATGCTTTCACAGAACATATTTCTGCTCCCTCCCTTTATAAAAATGAAGTGGAATAATCTAACCTTTGCTTACTGAACTGTGCACTCAGTGTGATTCCTTCCCACATAAATATGCACAGCATTGCAGAATAAAAGAAATAGCGTTACATTTTTGTCTAAATCTCTTGATCTAAGAAGGTTGTCTTTTAAGAAAAAAGTAGATCTACCCTGTGTGCACAATTCTTAGGTAAACTGTATTTTGGAGGATTGATTTTATTATTGAACAGCTACAGTGCTCCCGGTCAATCCAAAGTGTTAATAAACCTCAAACCTGAATATATAATAAAATAAAAGTGAGGTTATGGCTTTCTTAGGAGAATATCTATACGTGCACAATTATTGGGCAACTATTGGTGTGCAGAATTATTATGCAACTAATTGAAAAATGAAAATGTTCCCATCTCATTTATTTTAATCTGTTAAAATGAGAATAATAAACAACCAGGGGTGGGCTTCAAAAAATTTAAGAACTGGTTCTCTGCCCAGGTGCTTGGTGGGTGTGGCCATGGTGGGTGTGGACTAGTTGGCCTCCTATACCACCCTTGGAACAAGTGGGTCATGGGGGGCGTTTTTGCCCTCCCCTGGCTTCGGAAGCTACTCTGGAGGCCAGAAATGGGCGCATTTCTGCCGTTCCGGAACTTCCATGAGGCCCTTTTTTCACCACCACCCCCGAGTCTCTGCACGGGCCCTGCACTTACCTGTGATCCAAAACAGGCCACACGGGGACTCCTGGGCGGGGCTAGCCAATACTGGGGTTCACCGAACTGGCCATAAAATTAACAACCAGTTCACCTGAACCAGTGCAAACCGGTAGCAGCCCATGCCTGCAAACAATTCAGAATTTACAAATAAACATTTCTGACAATTAAAAAAAAAATCAGTGACCAGTATAGCCATCTTTCATTTCGATAATAGTCATAAGCCTTCCATTCATGGAGTCTGTTAGTTTCTTGACTTGTTGATGATCAACTTTTTATGCAGAAGCAACTACAGCCTCCCAGACACTGTTCAGAGAGGTGCACTGTTTTCCTTCGCCATAAATCTCCCATTTAAGAAGGGCCCACAAGTTCTCAATAGGGTTTAAGTCAGGTAAGGAAGAGGGCTGTGTTATTATTCATTCAACTTTAAGGCCTCTACTGGCTAACCGCACAGTGGAGTACTTCGATGCATGCAATGGAGCATTGTCCTGCATAAAAATCATGTGCTTGAAAGATGTAGAGTTTTTCCTATACCACTGCTTGAAGAAAGTATATTCTAAAAACTAGCAGTAGGTTTGGGAGTTGATTTTGAATCCATCTTCAACCCGAAAAGGTCCAGCTAGCTCATCTTTCATAATACCAGCCCATACCAGTACCCACATCCATCTTTCTAGCATCAAAGTGGAGCTCTGTGCCTGTTACTGATCCAGCCACAGGCCCATCCATCTGGTCTATCAAGAGTCATTCAAATCTCATCAGTCCACAAAGCAAGGGCCTTCAAACTTAGCCAGTTTAAGACTTGTGAACTTCAACTCCCAGAATTCCTGAGTTAACATGACTGGAGGAGGAATTCTGGGAGTTGAAGACTACAAGTCTTAAAGCTGTCAAGTTTGAAGACCCCTGCCATAAAGCCTTTGAAAAATATGTATTCAGATATTTCTTGGGTCTAGTCATTTCAACTTATGCGTCATGTTCAGTGGAGGTTGGATTTCAGCCTTCCTTAACTCAGCCATGCTCTGAGCACCTTGTACTTCTGGGCACTGAAATATGACAGCACTGGGGGATAATGGGTTCCTGGTAGCTTCATCTTGGATTCTTTTCAAATCTTTGGGGATTAAGTTGTGTTGTTTTTTTTTCCTCAATACGTTTCTTGTGACCCTGGTGACTATTTGCAACAAAACATTTGATGGTTCTGTGGTCACGCCCCAACAGCTTAGCAATTTCAAGAGTGTTGCATCCCTCTGAAAGCCTTTGTACAATTTTTGACTTTTCAGAGTCAGTTAAATCTCTTTTCTAGCCCATTTTTGCCTGAGGAAAAGAAGCTGCCTAATAATTATGCACACCTTGATATAGGGTGTTGATCTCCTTAGGCCACACCCACCCTCATTACACAAATACCCATCACCTGATCTGCTTAGGCCAACTAAGCATTTAGGTGTTCTGTCCCCCACTTCCAGTGGCAAGACACAAAACCAAAACCCCAGCCCAACAAAGTCTAATATAGCTTATAGGTACTGTTCCTTTAAGCAGCAGCTAGCAAACACATGGCCAGAGTTATCAGTCGAACAGTCAAAGGGTGGCACTAGTCCAAAGAGATAACAAACTGGAGCAGACAGCCAGAAGCTTCGCTGTGGAGTTCAAACAGGCAATAAATCCAGAGGAAAAATGCAGACATCCAATGAATGAATGAATTGTTCTCCGCAAACTTCTGGTGTAGCCACACCCTTCTTATACTTTGCAAGGTGTGGCCCAATTAATGACCCAACATCTCCTGGCCCCTCCTCAGGGGATGCTGTTGTAGCTGTATTTGTTGCCGGGCGCTCCTTCTCTCTCTAGCATCCAGCAACTGCCCTCCCCCATCACTGTCAGCCTCCACGTGCTGTTCTTCCTCAGTTTGGCTGGGGTCCAGTGGAACATTGGCAACAGCCGGCTCTTGCTGGCACACCAGAGGAGAAGGCCCCGCCGGCACGTTGCCCGTCTCTGTGTCCAGCTCCTCCTCCTCCTCAGAATCCACATCCGAGGGTAAGGCACCCTCCGGCTGGGGCCACAACATTAGGTTTATACAGCTCGGAGGTGGAAAATATGCATACAAAGGATGATACGATCAAAATACTACTTGCGTAATAATTGTGCACATGGTGTAAATATATCAACATCTAGATATCTGTTGGTATATCTCCATCACCTAAATAAGCAACTGTTCTCGCTCTATAATGACAGGATCATGCTTATGTTGAAAATAATGTGTACTGAAGCAAACATTTAGTCTGAGGTATGTTTGATAGTTTGGTTTTCCAATCTACAGGTTAGCTCAGCCACTGCAGCCAAGGAGTTGTCTGTATCAGACACTGATATCTCAGAAATATCTTGGACTGACAATGGAACGTTTAATTTGTCTGAGGGAAACACTCCACAAACAGACACATCCGATGGTATGTTCAGCTATTTTGAATTCTTCCAGACTTTACCAAGTTGTTAATTGCAGATTACTTTTAGCTATCTAAAGTAAAAGAATTCTACCATGATTCTCTAACACAGGGGTGTCAAACTCAAGGCCCGCGGGCCGGATCCAGCCTGCAGGATGCTTACATCTGGACTGCAGAGCCACACTGGAAACAGCGAAGGACTGGTCTGCGCTGCCTCTGCCAGTTAAAACGGAGCTTGGGAGGGCCTCATGCAGCCCTCCCAAGCTCCACTTTTGCTGTTAGAGGATTGCAGGAGGCCGTCGCAGCCAGGAATGGAGCTTGGGAGCCCGTTGTCACTGACAGAGCATTCAGGCCACCATACGTGTCCCCAACACAAGTGATGTCAAACTGGCCACACCCACCCCAAGGTTGCGGTCAAACACAACCCTGATGCAGCCCTCAATGAAATCGAGTTTGACACCCCTGCTCTAATATATGCTTAACAGTCCTTGTAATCTAGATGTTAACTTGAAAAAGGTTTTCATGCAAACTCCATTTAGGCTAAACAATAATAGAAATATACAGACACAAACCAATGAGAATGCAGACTGGCACAAAGAGTGGCAAATCTGAAAAGTATATTGCATAGCCGCCCATCTCAAACTAGTGACTCTGGGTGGTGAACAACCATAAAAATTGTTAAACAGAACAGAAACAAGAAATTAAATACCAGAACCAGCTAACAAATATTATAATCCATTAGTGTCAACTGAATCAGGAAATGGAGCTCTTCACCCATGTGGAAACCAAGGCCCAGGTACATAGCCAGGTTTGCAAGGTTTTCCCAAAGGCCGAAAGTTTCAAGGCATCTTAATCTCAGGAAGGAGAATGTTCTAGAGAGTGTCTCCCTTTATCCCCGCCAGCCAGCATTCATTGGCTGACTGGCCAAGCATACCCATCCTGCAAGATGGGATTGGATGGGTAGAAACAGTCTCAGCTAACTCAGTCCCATGACATGAAGGCCATTTCAGAAGACAATCAGCACCTTGAATTGCACCCAGAAACAGACTAGCAACCAATGCAGCCCATAGAGCGGTGATATTATGTGTGCTTAATAACTGGCACCATTTACAACCCATGCAGCTGTATTCTGTACTAGCTGAAGCTTTTGAATGCTTTTCAAGGGCAGCCCCTTGACCTGGACAGTGTGCCAGAAGTGGCTCCCCCCACCCCCGCCATGGGTCAGCAAGAGCCGGCTGCTGACAGTGTGCCAGCAGAGGCCGGCCACGCTTCGAGTCAGCAGGAGATGGTGAGGCCTGACAGCAACGGGGAAAAGACCTTGCTGGACCCCAGAGAAAGACGTAGGCTTAGAAGGGAGCAACAGCACCGAAAAGGGAGAGGCCAGGTTGCAGCTGACCACTAATTGGACCACACTCTAGAGTGGTTAAGAAAGGTGGCTGAGCTTTGGTCTTTGCAGAGAACAACGCTCAGAGGTTTCAGTCAGAGTATTCTTATGCTGCAAATTGATTTGGGACGGCTTCCAGTGTTTTCCTCGTCCTCTTGGACTTCTGCCTGGTATCTGTCTTCTTTTGATAAATGCCTTTTGACTCCTCTTCTCAGCTTCTCATGGACTTTGCTTAAGGAAACA
>JANHFR010009009.1:13242-25652 GCA_032468015.1 Mimophis mahfalensis | reverse complement strand
GAGCTCCCGTTACTTGTCCCAGATTCTGCCAACCTAGCAGTTCAAAAGCATGTAAAAATGCAAGTAGAAAAATAGGGTCCACCTTTGGTGGGAAGGTAACCGTGTTCTGTGTGCCTTTGGCATTTAGTCATGCCGGCTGCATGACCATGGAGATGTCTTTGGACAGTGCTGGCTCTTCGGCTTTGAAACGGAGATGAGCACTGCCCCCTAGAGTTGGGAACAACTAGCACCTATGTATGAGAGGAACCTTTACCTTTATACTCTTGAAGTGGTTAAGCTGTTGTGGTGAAAATTACTGGAGGAAGCTAGAGAAGATCTCTTGGCCTTCTAAGAAATAGTTTGTCATTGTCTATGTCCATTTTGTCATCCACACTATCGGAAGAGAAGTTCTCTGTAGCTATTTGGTGAAGGCATGCACGGCATGCTCTCAAAAACTGAAATATGAGTATTGGCTCCCAGAGCTTTGCATGCTTCTGGTCTTCCCCTTCCCTAGAGCTGCACAAACCTACCATGTTGCTCTGTTAAAGATGACTCTGTTTGCACTCCCTTTGCCCCCACTTTCCTTCTCATCTTTTGCTCTCCCTGCTGGCATTTCCAATCGGCCCTGGGTCCAGGAAAAGGAGGGAGCTGGATTGTAAGTTAGGGCCACAAGAAATGGGCTCTGCAACGAACACCATAAGGCTTATTTAGGCAGCAATCTGCTACTTGAATCTTAGCACTTGTTTTGAACTCTAGTTAAGAAAGAAATTTAAGAGAGTTTGCAAATCACTCTGAGACCTGGGGTCATATTCCTCTGGAGTTTTTAGGTGCATGAGTTCAAAGAAATGTTTCAAAACCACTTTTTCCACTGCTGAGTGTGATAAGCCATTTTTGTGTGTCTTGGCATTAAAACATGCAAACAGCTTTCTTTTGGGGTAGGGGGAACATGAATCTCTTATTCCGTCTGAACTCGGCAGTTTCTTCTACATCTTCCATAAAACTTTTATTGGTATAAATGATTCAGTGTGTGCCTGCTCAACTGTGGGTGGAGGAACACAGTAGCTACCTGTACAACATCTTTGTAATTGTTAACACTAAAGCCGACGTTCACTCTTATAATAAGTGAATCATTAAAAAAAAAGGCTGCCTTGCTTTTCTCTGTAAAGTAGCATTTTATTTTTATAAAGTTTTTTTTTTAAACCTGATGAGTGACCTTCAAAGCAATCTTAATTACGTAGTAGATTAACTACTAGCTACAAATATCTCAAAATGCTGCTTTTCAAAGTCTGCTCCTTCCTATAGTTCACGTTTCAAAGTTTTGCTGAGGCTGTATTTCCTGCAGTCATGGGCCACTGAATAACTATTCAGAAAATAGGTGAATTACCCGATTAAGCACTTTACTCTCTCTGTTTTAACAACATAGGAGTTCACACTTTTTTTTTTGTGCAAACAAGACAATGATTGTGGTTATTTTCATATATTTCTTTCCCACCAGCTCCGTCATTTGGCTTTTTAAGTTAAAGGACGAATCAAAATGTATTACAAAATTAAGAATGCTCTTGTGTACCATTTGGATCATTTTATCCACCTTGTGCAATAACAACAGTCTTTGCACAAATATGCTGGTCAAGAAGGTTTCCTCAGTAGAACTTGCTTGAATAATGGCAGACTAGAGGCAAATTGGTCTTAAAAGGCAAATCTGTTTTCATTGATCCAGTGTTCAGCTGCTGATCCATTATCATGATTGAGCTGATTGTCAGTACATTTGGGTTGGGGGAGAGCAGGGACTGAGTACTGTGGCCAAGTAACATCAGGAACCTATGGCAGACCATCTGATGGACTTCCACAAGCTATACTTTGAGCCACACTGCATTAAGTTAAAAGTAAAGTCTCCTTTTATTGAATTCAGTTCATGATCACTGCATGGACATGTCCATATAGTTTTCTTGACAGTATTTCAGAGGTGATTTGACATTGTCACATTCTGGAACATATATTTTTTTTTAATTTCTTTGTTCTTTCTCTGTACTTTCTTGGGATTTGTTAGTGGCCTCCTTTCCAAGTACTAATCAGGTCCAACTATTCCAACATCAGCTAAAATAAAAGCAAAACCACTGATGATTCCGAAAAAAATTACCGTAAAAATTGGGAAAGGTAGGTAAGAGCAATAGAAAGAGCCTGGTGATCATTTGCCCAAAGAAGAAAGCAAATATTTAGTGTTGAGGACTGTATTCCGGTATCTTAAAAAAAGGTTAAAATCATGGCGATGAGACCATGATTTTAACCTTTTTAGATACTTTTGGCCTGGATGATTGAGTTTTCACTGGCAGACTACATTCTGAGTTTTTTAATGTTTTCTCTTTGAGGGTTACACAAGTCATGGTAAAATTCCAATCCATTTAGGTAGAAGTATTGGGGTTTTGGAAAGGAATTGCTTGTTTTAAAATACTTCTTTGTCCCTTGTTTTGCCACCAGGAATGAAAAAAAAAAGAGTAAAAAAAATTGAATCAGACGTTATGGTGTATACATGCTAGGGCATAGTGTTTCTGAACCTTGGCATATCTTAGCAATGGTGTGCCTGGGGAATTCTGGAAGCTGAAGTCCCGACATCTTCAAGTTGCCACAGATGAGAAAGAAAGACTATGGAGATTCTCAGTCCTCCAAGTCATGGTTGTCTCAAAGGTACTTTTTCAAGAGGCAACTTCCTGGGTTTTCTTTGTTTGTTTTGCTTCTCATCCAAGAAACTTCTTCAGTTCTGACTGGATGGTGGGGAATGGAAGGATTCATATTCCTTTTTTTAAAAAAAATCCCATTTATATGCTGCCCTTCTCTGAAGACTCAGGTCGGCTTACAATCTGTTAAGCACAAATCAATATGCTTAGCAATACTCCTTGCAGACAGCTGGTAATTTGCATTCTTCTAGGGAATCCGTTAAGGTCACCTGGAGGTTTATTTGTGTCATCAGGGTCACCTGAATGGTGCAAATAGATGTGGAGCCTTCTTGGAGCTGCTGGGTTGAGAAATCCTGTTACAGCATTTAGGGAGCCAGTTGTGAACTGTGGATTGTCAGTGCTTCTGCTAGTAGAATAGGAGACAGTGGAATTTCAGTTTGCTTGAGCACAAGCAAGGGTATAAGCAGTTCTTCCAAGGCTAAAGGCAAACACTCTCAGTTGCCAAAATAATGGTGCTGTGCTTTGCAAGCCAGATGAGACTGAAGAACAAATTCACACAGTCTACAGCTCAACCAACTTACTTTGGTTTCTCAGTGTCAATGTTCTCACACACAAAAAAAAAGGAAGGAAGGAAGGAAGGAAGGAAGGAAGGAAGGAAGGAAGGAAGGAAGGAAGGAAGGAAGGAAGGAAGGAAATACAACTGAGAATGAGAAAAGGAGCCTGTATCTAGATAAGATCTTCTGAGAAAGACCCAGATATACACAAAATTATATTTACCTAGGCAGGGTCTGATGCAGCTAGCATTGTGTAGCACATTGTCTTGCATTGTGTGTTTGCTACTAGTAGTCATTACAGTTCTGATATCAGTAAGAAAATACTGCTGCACAAAGTGTCACATTTAAGGTGCAAAATACTCTGTAATTACATTTCTTAGTGCTTAATAAACATGTTGCCTGGGTATTTAATTTGCTTAACAATATAATTAAGAACAATTATATTCTTAATCTCCACCCCTTTTTTCCAACCGCTGATAGAATAAATTCTATGTTTGATACTATTCTAGTAGAATAAATTCCATGTTTGATACTATTCTGGGTCTTCTTTCTGCTTAATTTTCAATGTCAATCTATCAGTTTCCGCACAATCTAGTATCTTCTTAATTATCTCTTCATCTCGTGGCGTTTCATCATTTTTCCAATGTTGTGCAAAGACAACACAAGAACGACACATCGTTGTTGTACAATCAGGTAATCCTCAACTTAGGATGACAACTGGGAATTTCCAGAATTCCCATTGCCCAACAAGGCAGTTGTTGAGTGAATTGCACCCAATTTTATGAGTTTTTCTTTTGCCACGGTCCTTAAGCGAATCACTGCATTTAAAAGAATCACTTAGCCATTAAGCAAATCCAGCTTTCCACATTCCCCTTGTTTGGCGGAAGCCAGCTTGGGGGGTGGGGTGTCAAAAATGGTGATCAATGGGACTCCGGGATGCTGCAACCATAATAAATATATGCCGGTTAGCAAGGACCCGAGCACGTAACTGTGGAGATGCTGCAACAGTTGTAACTGCGAGGACTGTAAGTCACTTTTCAGTGCAGTTTTAACTTCGAACAGTCACTAAACAAATGGCTATAAGTTGAGCACTATCTGTGTAGTGCTCTTCCAATGTCACTCAGCTCAGGATATTAGCCTATTTACAGTTTCACGCAGCCATCCTTTCTTAAGAGCATTTCCCCCTGCGGGAACCATTCTATCAGTTTAAGGACAGATTTTTCAGCCTTTTCCTGATAATGAAAAATATTAATTTTGCCACACGGGGGAGCTTTCAGAGAAAAAAAAATAACTCAGTAAAATTATTGCAGAGTCTTATTATGGGTTTCTTAGCATATATAACATGACAAAGCAATATGGTTTCCAGGATCTCTGATGTGAATACCTGTCCCTCTCTTCTTGCAGAAGTAGAAAGTGCACCTACCACTCTCCCTCTGGAAGTGCTTCCCCCAATATTGTTTCATTTGTAATAATTGATATAAATAATAATATCAACTCCGAAATGAACCTGGCTGAGGTCAGCTTGGAGACTTCAGGGTTGCCACAAAGCAGAACGGAGAGGGTGGGGTGAATTAGGAATGAAATTCTGTAGCCAAAACAATAAAGTTGTCCTGTGGGAACCAAGGACATTCTCACAGGTGGCTGGCCAGAGGAGGAGTGAAGTAACCAAGCAACCAGCTAGCACCTTGATTGGACAGCATGACCAGTGACTTGGAGGAAGGGGGAAATTTTTACTTTTTAATTAGGTGAAAGCCATGGAAACTTTCAGAGTCAGCTTTCACCAGTTGTGCCAATATGATTCACCAACCTTGTCTTTGTCCTAGGTTAGAGGTCTCCACAAACTTTCTCCAAATTTTAAGACTTGTGGACTCTAACTCCCAAAATTCCTCAGCCAGCCATGAAGAGTTGGAGTCCAAAAGTCTTAAAAGTTGCCAAATTTGGAGACCCCTGTCCTACGATAATCCAAAAATTGCTTTAAAACTATAGCAGGGATTGAGATTTGGCAAAGACTGTCCCCGTTCCTGTGTATTTCAATCCTACAAGCCATGGGTCTCCAACCCTGGCAGCTTTAAGACT
Source organism: Mimophis mahfalensis (assembly GCA_032468015.1). Classification (NCBI taxonomy): domain Eukaryota; kingdom Metazoa; phylum Chordata; class Lepidosauria; order Squamata; genus Mimophis; species Mimophis mahfalensis. The sequence goes on along the minus strand of JANHFR010009009.1, from coordinate 20,371 downwards.
TGTAGACTTCAACTCCCAGAATTCCTCAGCCAGTCATGAATCTTAAAGTTGCCAGGGTTGGAGACTCCTGCTACAGACTCATCCCATGAAGGCCTCTTGTTTTTCTGGTCAGTGGTATCATTTTGCTCAGATCTTTTCTCTCTTTCTGATGTCTTTCCAGGAAGTCCACAGGATACGCCAGGTGACAGAGGTGAAATGAATGCCAAAAGATGTCGGACCGAAGAAACCCATGTCTGTGAGAAATGCTGTGCTGAGTTCTTTGACCTCACCGAACTCCTCGAGCATAAGAAAAATTGCACTAAAACACCACCTGTCCTCCTCATCATGAATGACAGTGAAGGGGCAGTGCCCTTAGAAGCCTTCCCTGACAGCTCTGTGGAGACTTTTTCAACCAGCCAAATGGATGGTAGGCTGGCTGAGGAGAGTCACGTAAAGAGCTGCCCAGCTTCAGCAGAAAAGAGAGAAGAGAAAGCTGGACCGGAACCTTCAGGAGTGGCCTATCTAAAAACAGAGCCCTCTGTTGCCTCCGCAACTCAGGGGCTAAGTTTTCTTCCCAAACCCAAAGTACCAAACACTAATGTGACTTTGCAAAGTATACATGGCACTAAAGTGGCTGTCAACCAGTGTACCTCAGAGTCTCTCCCTCCCTCCGTGGCTGGCCTCAGTGCCATCCCGATGATCCTGGAGCAGTTGATGTGCCTACAGCAGCAGCAACTCCAACAACTCCAGCTGACGGAGCAGATCCGCATCCAAATTGCCATGATGGCCCCTCATGTCCTCCATCCCTCCATTGCTGCTGCAGAACCCTTCAAAGCTTTGGGGGCTCATATGTCCCAGCAGCTATCAGCTGCTGTTGCTTTAATTGGACAGAAAGCTGGGAATCCAAGCCTATCCCTCGAATCCTTGAAGCAAGGCAAACTACCTCATTCAAATATCACTATTCCAACAGCCGTCTCGGTGGCTGGTGGGCTTGCTCCTGCCCTGTCCTTGAAGCCTGAGGCAGGCCGAAGCTTGCCAGGTTCCATGTCTCGCTTCCTGAGCCCTTTGCTACCTCAATCCTCCAGCTCAGCCATCTTCCAGAATCCCCTTCCCACTGTCTCCCCAGCCAGTGACCCCTCAAAGAAGGTAAAAGGGAAAGTAGCAAACATAAGCATCCCTGAAAGCAAACCGAACCTGGAGGAGTCCTTTTTCAAACACAAGTGCAAATTTTGTGGCAAAGTCTTTGGCAATGACAGCGCTCTGCAAATCCATCTCCGTTCCCACACCGGGGAGAGGCCCTACAAGTGCAACATTTGTGGCAATCGTTTCACCACCAAAGGCAATCTCAAAGTGCATTTCCAGCGGCATAAAGACAAGTACCCTCACATCAAAATGAATCCTTATCCTGTGCCTGAACACCTAGATAATGTGCCCACCAGCACCGGCATCCCTTATGGCATGTCTCTCCCACTAGATGAATCTAATCTTATTGTGGATTCCAAACCTATTTTGACCACCCTGCCTGGCTCCGGAAGCTCGGCCTTGCTGCCACCAAACCCTTCCAACCCCAGTAGTAGCAAGGATCCTTTTACCAGTACACTTTTAAGTGATGCCCAGCCTAGGCCTTCTCCAGAAAGTGAAGGAGATTCTTCACCAGGTCCGGCCAGTCATGAATCAGGAGCTGAGCAGAACCAGAGCTCTCCACAGGCTGGCTGCAGTGGGAGCGCTTTCCACGGATGCCGGGTTGGCGAGCAAGGCTCTGAAACAACAAAGCTCCAGCAGCTGGTGGAGAAAATTGACAAAGCCACCACTGACCCTAATGAGTGCTTGATCTGCCATAGAGTTCTCAGTTGCCAGAGCTCCCTCAAAATGCATTACCGCACTCACACGGGGGAGAGGCCCTTCAAGTGCAAGATATGTGGCCGTGCATTTTCCACCAAAGGCAACCTCAAAACTCACTATGGTGTGCACCGGGCAAATACTCCCCTGAAGATGCAACACTCCTGTCCCATCTGCCAAAAGAAATTTACAAATGCAGTGGTGCTACAGCAGCACATTCGTATGCATATGGGAGGGCAGATCCCTAATACCCCAGTGGCAGAAAACACCCATGATAATAATGACACGGAGACTACTTCAGCTGAGAATAACGGAGATCCCTGTTGCTTAGAGATCAATGAAAGCATGGAAATGGATGAAGACTTCGAATCACCCAACGGCCCAAACCATTCTTCTAAATCTTGCAACGCTCAAGCTGATCCGTCAACCTCTGTTTCTTCCAGTATTTCAGCGCTAGAAAACCATATGAAGATGGGGAATTCGGCTTTGACTTTGCAGCGACAAAGCAGTTTGAAGTCAAGTGATAATGGATCTGCGGAGAGCGACGGCATGACCAATGATTCTTCCTCCGTAGCAGGTGATTTGGACTATCAAAATGGTAGCCGTAGCCCCATCACCTCTGAATCAACTTCCTTCCTGGCCATGTCTCCAACCAACAGTCAAGCAGAGAGCACCAGATCAAAGTCACCATGTTTTAGTATCCAAGAAGACGGAATAGTGGGAAGTAAGGCCGAAGGCCCTGAAGTCACACCTTCAGAAAGAGAACGTGCTTTGGATCTAACGTATGGCAACATTGGTCGAAAAGTGATTAAGGAGGAACCTGGATTATACTTCCAAAATGGAGAATATGGTGAGTCACTTGAGAAGCCCAAACCTCAGCAATTACTGTGAAATTTATTCTCTTTTTAATATATGGATGGAGTTAAATGTTTGTAGTCTATGCTACGACAGCCAATCTTCCAATTTTACTTCATAAATCTGAGTTCCATTCATCACCCCATCGGCCATATTATTCTCTAGTACCTAATATTTGAGGAATATTAACTGTGAATAACACCTACCTATCTGACCAAAATCAACTGCTCTTGAAAGCTAAGAACAATCCCATAGTTTTCATCAAAGAGGTGAAATCACAATTGGTAGCCATCTTGTTTGCATGGCTTTATTGTTCCCTTCCTTCCCTTATGTTCTCTGCCATGATTTTCAGGGGCAGGAATATTAAATCTGAAATCAGCATAGCTAGACAAAGTATAATACAGAATTCACTTTATGACAGACAGGTAAATGTGAATTCATTTCCTAGGCAAGAGAACTCTTTATTTTATACCCTATTACTTAAAATCACTTAAAATAAAACTCATGGCTTTGGAACGAGTGGGAAAGTACTGCTACTCAACTTGGCATCCTATCACTGTTTTGAATTATTTAACTCCGATTTTTCTTGATGGGATGGGAGCTGTGATCACATTACACAAACAACATCCTGTTGAAGGCTGGCTTCTCACACTAAATGATACAGAATTATAAATCAAAGTAGAAATCTTGTCTTATTTCTGAAGGAGAGCCTTTTATGCATCACTAAAAAAGGGAAATGTACCCACCCCAAAAGAGCAAAAGCAGAACTGTATGGGGTCTAATTTATACACCATGTTTGAGTGTTTCATGCCAGGTTGAAGATGTTGATCTGTTCACCAGTTGCATTTGGTTGCTAAATGTTGATGGTGAATTGCAAGAGTCTTGCTGTTCTGTCTCTAACTAGACTTAGCTGGCAGGCAGTCCTTCACATGAAGAATAACAGCCCTGCCAACAGAAAATTGTCCTCTGTAAAATAGGATATATAGCTATTCTTCTTTTCTCTAACTTGTACAGTTTGTTTGGTAGCTAATACTCATATCTGGAAAATACATGTTCGTAAGTGTAAACAGTAACTGGCTTCATATAGCTTGTTAAGCCATGATGAGGTTTGTTTGGTTTTGGTTTAGACCCAAGTGTGAACTGAACGATTATGGATGTAAGATGTGGTTTATAACTTATTGTTAGTGAAGCTAGTCAAAAGTATTCAACTAACTATAATCAAGCAAACTGTGATTTGGCATGATGTGTGACGAAGAGTTGTGTTAAGATCTAATTCAAAGTTTGAATTTCCATTAGAACTGATTTTTCTGAGTAAGTTCTTTGATTCAGATCAAATGGTCAGATTCAATTTGGTGCTTCCATGTAAGTTCAACTATTATTCAGATCTGTTCAGAAAATGAATTTGCAGTGAAGTTTTGAACCCATTTGATTTTTCAGTTTAACTGAATCTTGGTGGGCACTCTAGTGTACCCAACCCCAGACCCTCTAGTGTGAATAATTAATTGTCTGTTGAAACATGAGAGATGAATGGGCATTAGAGTGGGTCCACTAATTTAAAAATGAACATTGATTCAAAGTATTATCTCAGTTTCAGTTTACTTTCTCCTGCCACCCTGCTCCCCACCATCTTTCACAAGTTTTTTTTGAACAGCTGAAATAGTTCGGGGGAATTCCAGTCAGGGGAAAAAATACTTGGCCAAAATTATAGTTGTAAAATTGAGCAGATTTAGTTTACCATGTATTATGCTGAGGTCATGGAACTGCATGGACAGTTGGCTAGGGCCTCCCTAGTCCTTGCCCAAGTCCTGGCTAGCATTCAGATGCCTGAGTTAAGTGTCCTGTATTGAACCCAGCTGTGTGAAATGTGAATTAATGGCTTTCTTGGTTTGGAGGAAAGATGGGTTTGTGGGTATCGTCAGTTATGCCCTACATTTGGTAGGTAGGGAAAGCTACCTTCTCTGCCATTATACCCACCTTATGGAAAATTAGATTAAGTTGGATTAGTCCCATTGCTTTTGATTTTTTTTTTAAAACCTCAAGACCTGGTTATGCAGGGAACTAATTATTTGCTTCAATGGTTCCATTGTTAGGAGGGCATTTTTTGCTCCCTTCGCCTATGGTTAGGTGATAGTTTTGCCTTTATGCTTGTTACTGTGACTTTTTGCATCTTCATCTGTTTTTATATTGGCTGTTTTATTGTTGTGTATGCCCAGAGTCAGCTTTGGCGAGATGGGCAGCTGTATAAATTTGATAAATAAATAAAGACTTAACTGGAATGAAATAGAAGGGCAAACCTGCCAGTATACTGTGTCACTTAACACAGTGTATTTAATTCAGTTTGGACAATGGCCAACTCCTACTGACTCACGAAGTAAAAAAATAAATAAATGAATACGATACCCAAACAAGATGACACCAAGGCAAAATATGCAAATAGGCACCGAAATAACAAACGTGGGACTCCCATCTGTCTTAACCCAAGGTCTGGGAGAAGAGCCTATTCTTCGGGGCTTTATGAAACATGGATTTCAGGATTGGGGAGCTCTTTCCAAAAGGATTCTTGTGTTCTGATAGGTGACCTTGTTTAACTGAAAGCACCAACAGAATGCCAACTCTGGTTCAAGGTGCTAGTCATGACCTTTAAAGTACTCCATGGCTTAGGCCCAGGGTATCTGCGAGACCACCTACTACCACTGATAACCTCCTACAATTCCACATAGTTGGCCCCCTTAGGGTGCCATCGGCCAAACAATGTTGGCTGGTGACCCCCAGGGGGAGACCCTTCTCTGTGGGAGTACCTACCTTGTGGAACGAGTTACCCCCGGAAATTTGAGTCATTCCTGATCTCCGATCCTTCCACCATGCCCTTAAGACCTGGCTCTTCCATCAAGCCAGTCTAGTCTAATTTAACTTCAATTTTAACAAGGATTGACTGGTAATTTTAAATTTTTTAATCGCTTAATTGTATGTTTTTAATTGCCTGTAAGCCACCCTGAGTCTTCGAGAGAAGGGCAGGATATAAATTAGATAGATAGATAGATAGATAGATAGATAGATAGATAGATAGATAGATAGATAGATAGATAGATAGATATGCCAGCTGGTTAGAATCCCTGGGAGAGCGGCAATCCCTCAAGTGCAAGTAGTCCTAGATTTAACAACAACAGTTCATTTGGTGACGGTTCAAAGTTACACCACTGAAAAAAGTGACTTATGACCATTTTTCACAGTTTCAACCTTTGCAACATCCCCATGATCATGTGGTCAAAATTTAGATGCTTGGCAATTGATTCATTCTTATTACCGTTGCTGTGTCCCAAGGTCATGTGATCCCCTTTTGCAACTCTCAGGGTTTGACATATCAACAACCTGTTCCATCAAAGGGCTTTGCTGGGATAAGTGTATATCCCATACTGTCAAATTATACAGGGAGTCCTCAACTTACAACCATTCATTTAACAACAGTTCAAAGTTACGATGACCCTGAAAAAAGGGACTTATGATGAGCCTTTGCACTTTTGCATCTGATCAAACTCTGAGTATTTGGCAATTGGCATATATTTGCATCATCCCAGGATCTCACCATTGCCATTTGTGACTTTCCAGGGGGCTTCTGACAAGCAAAGTCAATGGGAGAAGCCAGATTCACTTAAAAACCATGTGATTTGTTTAACAACTGCAGCAAAACAGGTGGTAAACTGAGCATGACTCATTTAATGACACATGGCTTAGTGATGGAAATTCTGGTTCCAGTTGTGGTGATACATCAAGGATTATCTATGTAGACCCCACAAATTCCTAATTATTTTCATCTCCTTCATCTCCAGGTCTTTTCTACTCTCAGTATGACTTGTTCATATTCACTCAATTATTTGCTTTGAATAATAAAATTGGGCTTGGAGAATTTTTATGAAACTTGCAATGTAAGCAATACATCAACATGCCTTTTATCTGTTTGTTCTTCAGGCCGGAGCAGTGTCCACCCATCATTTATCAGAGCACCACCGGCTCTCATAAAAATGGAGATGTCTAGCGATCGCCCCATCAGCACTAGCCATTTTATTGCCCCACCTGCATTATCACCCAGTGTGCCTCCCCTTCTGGTGCCACCCCATCGCCGTACAGCTAAGCAGCATATCTGCACTACGTGTGGTAAGAACTTCTCTTCAGCAAGTGCTCTTCAGATCCATGAGCGGACTCACACAGGGGAAAAGCCGTTTGCCTGCACCATCTGTGGAAGAGCTTTTACCACAAAGGGGAATCTCAAGGTGGGCAATTTGAAGGCAATGATATGTATGTTCAGCTCCTTCCTCACTATTGGCTATTGTAGTTGTAGTTATTACAGGATGACATCCAGTAGTGGGATTCGAATTTTTTTCCTACCGGTTCTGTGGGTGTGGCTTAGTGGGCATGGCTATGCTGTTGGCCAATCAGAGATGGTATTTGCCAGTGTCAG
>JANHFR010009009.1:0-13142 GCA_032468015.1 Mimophis mahfalensis | reverse complement strand
GTCGGAACTGGCTGAATACCACCTCTGATGACATCCCATATCTCTTCCCAAAGGTGTTTTTTAAAAGAGGCAACTGGACTTTCTGTTTTTTCTTGGAAGATGTTTCACTTTCCATCCACGAAGCTTCTTCAGCTCTGACTGGATGGTGGGGAATGGAAGGATTTATATGTTTCTGGGAGGAGAAGCGAAACATCTTCAAAGAAAAACCAGAAAGTCCAGTCGCCTTATGAAAAAAACCCCACCTTTAGGACAACCATGACCTGGATGACTGAGAATCTCCTTAGACATCTTCCTTATGATGGACTCAGGGCAGTGCTCCTTTCTCTTTAATTGCATACCTGCAATTAAAGGATGTGTGGGACAAGTTACATGTCAGGGATAGGCAACGTTTTTTCTGCATGGAGATTACATGTTACACATCCTTGGATAATGGATAAGAAGTATGTGTTAACAGGGCTACAAGCTACCAAGGGATGAGGTCAGACAGAGGCAGAAGTGGGTGGCTGTACTCCTTTTCCCTCTCAATTGTGTAAGACAGTTAGCTATCACCAGAGGTCTAAATTGCAGAAGAACCTTCAAACCAACCTCAGGACCATTACTTACTTAACAGAAACACTTCTCTCCAGAATAAAACTTAGAATGGAAGAAATTGAGGGAGGGGGGTTTAGTTAAGATGTCGTGGTAGCTGCTGTCCCTGAGCAGGGATTTGAATCTTGCGTATCCATTCATTTTAGTTTTAGTTCTTCTGGTTTTGCCCAGATTCAAGTCTAATGTTGACATGCTTTTTCATAAGGTCCATGTTGGAACTCACATGTGGAACAATTCTGCTAGACGTGGAAGAAGGCTTTCCATTGATAACCCGATGGCTTTGCTTGGCAATGATTCAAAGAAGGTACCAGAAATGTTCCCTAAAGATGCAGTGACCTCTTCGGTGAACCTTGATCCATCAGCATGGAACCAGTATGCTGCAGTGCTCAGTAATGGCTTAGCCATGAAAACCAATGAGATCTCTGTGATCCAAAGTGGAGGCATCCGTTCTCTTCCAAACACCATTGGGGGAAGTCCAGCGATCAATGTACCGGTAGCAATGAATTCTGCCACTGTTTCCAAGATGGAGAGTTCCCAGGCTGTGATTGGCTCAGAGATGGAGAAGCCGAGCAGCACTGCTGAAGACAATGTGCCAAAACACCAATTCCCTCACTTTGTAGAAGAGAACAAAATTGCTGTCAATTAAAAACCAGAAAGCTTGAAAGGTGGCAGGATGGATTTTTTTAAAAAAAAAATCACTATCAGAATATATATCTATATATTTTTAAGAGATGACACCGCAAGTATCCTTATTTTCTTATTGCCATGCAAATGATTCCAAGGCTGTCTATGGAAGGGCTGCCCAGAGTACAATCATGCCCAAGTTTTGTGCAAAACAGAAGTGAAGCCAGTTGAGGATCCTCCTTTTTCTATGCGGGTCTTTGCAAGATTCTTCTTACATGGGAAACATAAACCTGTAAAAACCTTTGAGGTTTTACAATGTGAAATTCCAAAGGTTATAACATTTACCTCTATTTTTTTTGTTGTTGTTGTTGGTTTGTTTGCTTCTTTGTTTTTGTTGAGATGGCTTAAGTTGAAACTTACGCCATCTCAAATTTGGGGGATTTGAGCAGAATAGAAGCAAATCTCCTTTTGATATCTGGAGCAAGGAGGGGAAATGGCACTCGTGGAATTCGTGACTGATAACGTGGAAAGTAATTATGCGGGTAAATATCCTAGAATGCCATCCTGTGGAGGGGTTCCCTTTTTTGTTTTTGTTTTTCATTTGATGCAGTTTTGAATGTAATAGTGTTACGATGCCTGTTGGACGTAAGGATCTGATATACACAGAACCCTGTTTAAAAACCAAAACTGAATGTTTAAACAGGCACGCTCTGTTGGCCACTGTACACCTTAAATGCTCTGTATCTGATTACTGCTGCTTATTTAAAGACTACAATTGTACATGCACCACCTACAGTGCCAAAAAGCTGACTCTTCGTGGCTGTGTGTTGCTTTCCTCCTACCCATCCCGACATGCAGACGGAGGCATACTGTTGAAGGGAAATCAAATCCTAGCAAGACTGAGTTTTTGCTGTTTCTGCCGTTTCTCTTCAGTTTCTCAGGTGACAACGTTGAAAGCAGATTACTTATTGAATGGAAATCTTCCCTACAAATTTGCTCTTTCTCTGCCACTATCACTCACTTCCCTTTATGGAAGGGAGTCTGCCTAAATCTGTATTTAAAATGAAGTAGGTGTTTCATCTGTCTTTGTTTGTGTGTGAGAGACGACATTTCCACTTTAGCAATTCAGGGCTGCAATCCAGCAACGACATATACCTGTGTGAGATTTGATTTCTCATACAGCACGACTGAACCATTTTTATTTTTCCAGACTTTGGGGCAGCCCTACATTTTCTTTGGACTTTTATCTATTTGTAGTTCTTAGGGGAGAAAGCCTGGAATAAAAATCCCAATGTGGCATTTGTACTGTATGAAGGTTACTGGAATGGTCTTCTGAATTCTAAGTTATCTACCTCACTATTATTTTTATTATTGATTTGTTTATGGTAGTATTAAGTTCTATTTTTCTAGACAATAACCACTGTGTCGAACTTGAGATCCAAACAGAAACTACTGTGCACTATTTCAAGCCAAAATAAGATACGGTTGTAGGGATAGCTGAAGATGTTTAGGGGTGTCTTTCATGGAGTGGAGGTGGGGGGGAGTTGTGTTTATTCTACCCACCTCCATTCTCTCTTCATCAGCAGGATCTGCCTGTGTGTTAGCTGCATTGGACAACTGAATAAAGATTTGGTATTAAGAGGACTTGAATGAAAATGTGGCTTTTTCCAACTTCAAAGTCCAGCTTTGCTCATGCAGAAGGTCTATGAAACAATGTGGATGTATAATAATATTTTTTAAAAAAAAACCCAATGTGGTTGCACCTGAATTACATGTCCAATGTGGTTGCACCTGAACCGTATGTGTGTATGTCTCCAGTTATATTTTTTTTTAATTATTATAATTTGTTTAGGATCAGTTTTTGCCAAGTTGTGCCTTTCCATCTGGACTTTGTAAAGTAAGAACACAAACTGTTTACACTGTAAAATGAATCTTGTTACATGAAACATGCCAAAGGTGCATCCCGAGAATAATATCTCTCTCTGCATTGTGAATGTTTGGACGATTTAAGCAATTCTGCGTAGGATGATGTTTTGTTTGTTTATTTGGACTATCTACTGATGCATTTCTGTTGATATGAGAATAAATATCTGATAATTTTTTCACATGATGCATCCAAACCTTCATTTTCACTACATGACCGCATCCAGTTCAGTAGAGAAACTTCTAGTGCATTTTTAAAAAATCTTAAAATGTACATGATGCTGTTCTCATTTTTTTTTCTTTATGTAGTTTACAAATATTTATACCCAATATAAATATAATCAAAACTCCAAACTTGTAAAAGGCATCACAAACATTCGGAGCTTCCACTTAAAGTGTAACAAGGAGAAGGCAGGCTCAAAACACAGCCTAGGCCAGGAAAAGACACAATTAGCTGTTGATGTTCAATAAATCCCTGGCAGGAACTGCAAAGATAATTCACTAAGGTTTAGCAATATGGGGGGGGGGGACTTCCCAAGCATAGACAGTCTTGGAAAGGGCTTGGGCCCAAGCTATTAAAGCTTTATCCATCATAATGAGAGTCTTGAGATTTATTGGAAACTTTCAGCAGAGGAATGGTGACAAAATGCATGACTTCATTGTTATGCAAATGCCACAATTTACATACTTGGGACACAAGTATGGGAGGGTGACATTTGGGCCAGGATGTGATTGTGGATGCATCTTCAAGCTTTTAAAAGGGTGATGTGAGACCCTATTTATCACTACAGCTTCCCCATTCTAGGTCAGGTTGTCAACAAGCCCACCCTATAAAGAAGGATTGTGATAACCAGCTGGTATCACACTGATGCCAATCAGCCAACCTTGATAAAAGCCACTATTAACACACGAATGCTATCAGATTGTCCAGCATCAGTGCTGGATTCCAGAGGGCTCCCAAACTATATCAGGCATTTCTACAAAATTGTAAATCCTAACCCTGAAACCAGCTATAGGTCTCTCTTAAAGAAATTCAACTTCAGATTGTTCTCTCACCTTCAGTCTTTCTAATCCAGACATACAAAACTATAAATTTCCATTTTAAATGAAAGAGGGAACTCCTTGTTCGCCTCTGCCAAAAACAAGTTTTAAAAAGCCTCCTAGTCCCATTTGTAGGATGTTTTTGGAAAGAGTCAGTGAAAAAGGAAGATTACCTTGGAGAAACTTGGTGTAGTCTTTAATAAAATGTAAATAAACTTTGGTGCCTTGACAAAGAGGACAAGCTATTACCAAATGACTGGAAGTGGAACAGTATGTGCAATTAATAGAATAAACTCTAGCACTGACCAGAAATGAGTATCCTAAAGCACACCTTTTTCCTGTGAGAGCTGGAAGCAGAAACTTCCAACCTTCCTTTTTAAAGGATGTTTGACTTGAATGTTTACTACACCAAAACAAAACATTACCCAAATCTAGGGGAAAACTTCGTGCCCTCAATCATCTCCCACAACTTCTATTAGGGTGAATGTGCCCTCCCAAATTCCTGCTAGTCTTGGGGTTATTTTCCCAAGTCCATACAACACGTATGATACATACAAATGTATCATTATCAAGATGCCTTATAGCCTTTTTACAAAAGCCAGTGGCCATGTAAGTTTTGTCATAGTTTGTTTTCAAATATTGACAGGTTTTTTTGGAAGGGTTTTATTAAATGTTATGTTTAAAGGATATCTGCTACCACCTTGTACTGGAAAGGGGAGAGATGAGGAAAAATAACAAAGCCATCCCAGCGTATGACAGCACAGGTGCTTACAGCTTATTACAGTCTACAAGCAATTAATTTGCAGTACATTTGCCTGGATTTGGATACAGAGATGAGATAAATGTGCCATGTGTGGATTAAAAGCATGCACGACACTGTTTGCACTGCTAATAATTCCAATCTGCACCCCCAAAATAGTTACTTGCATTTCAATTTATTTAATGCACTTGCTGTCCAACAATTTAATGCTTTTGTTTAAAGTGGGCAAACAACTGGCTCTTACATAGCTGCTCTATTTTAGGAGGAGATGAGCAAAATAAGGCTGTGGATTAAGGGCATGATTGGGACATAGTTTGTTTCTCAGGAATGGTAGAATTGCAAGCAGTTTGTGAATTAGCCTGCTCAGGGCTGGGGGATTGAATGAGTTCGTAGTAGTAATGAAAAGAAGGGCCAATCAAATCCTTTGGAACTTGCAGCACTGCATGTAAAGTATCTCTTATTGCTGGCTGGGGAATTCTGGGAGTTGAAGTCCACGCATCTTCAAACTGCCAAGGTTGAGAAACACTGATGCCTTCTTTCAGTCTGCATCCAGTTTTGGTTACCACAATATAAAAAAGATGTTGAGACTCTAGAAAGAGAGCAGAAAAGAGTGACAAAGATGATTGGGTGAAGGGAGGTTTCAAAGGATAAACGATATACAGAACAGTTGCAGGAATTGGTATATCTAGTCTAGTGAAAAGAAGAACGAGGGGTTTCAAAGCACCAGAAAGCAAGACAAGCAATGGATGAACAAAGAGAGAAGCAACCTAGAACTAAGGAGAAATGTCTTGATAAGAACAACCAATTTGGCGGAACAGCTTGCCTTCAGGAATTGTGAGTGTTCCAACTTTGGAGGCTTTTAAGAAGAGACTAGACAGCCGTTCGTCTAAAATAGTCTCCTGCTTGAGCTGAGGGTTGGCTTGGAAAGCCTCAAGGTCCCTTCCAACTCCGTTATCCTGTTAAGAGCAATTTCTAACTTCTTGCCAGTTTCCACATTGAGTTTCCTTGTGGGAATCTGGCAAGGAGCATCAGGAATCTTCCATTCCCTGTGGGCTCTCATCTACACATCAGAAGGTAAATGGATATTGCTGTGTGGGTGAGAGCGTGAGGGATTTGGGGGACTGGATGTTGAAAATAAAGAACACGTGACCACAGCAGCAGTTTAGCAGCGAGTAGCATTGAAATATCCACAACTTTGCCAAATTTCATTCCCTTGGGAGTCATGGGTTCTGGGTTTTGGACACATTCTATAAGTTAGCCTGTTTGATATACTATTTGGTTTAAGAAGTTGCCCAGCAATGGGCCATTTTGTCCAGTTAAATATTATGACAATGAGATGTTCATTTACAAGCAGTAAATGGTGCGTGCATACAATAAAATGGCCATCCAAAGCTTGAGTTGTGTTTTACCTTATATGAAAATATGACCTGTCCCAAATCAGGCTGGGCCTGCCTCCTCCCTTTATATGGGATCATTTGAAGAACTAAGCCAGCTCTACATTTATAAACCTATTGAATATCAGCTTTAAACTGCTTTCTCAGGTTGCAGAATGGAAACAGATTCAAAACGTTGTTATGTAAAAAAAACACTATGTTTCTGTAACAAAATGAAATGCAAACAGTTCCAGAGAACTGGCTTTTGTTTTAAAACACTGCTTCATAATTAGCCAAAAGTTATGGAGCATCAAAACACAATTGTCTCCCATCTGGAATCCTTCCATATTTTCCCACACCTTTTTTCTTACCAGAACAAAATGTGTAATGGAGGAAAAGAGGGACTAGTCCCAAGGTGCTTTTGCATTGCTAATAATGAAATAACTTCCATTTGAATTTTTGAAATCATCTTCAGGGCTACAAATGAGAAATTCTATTTTAATTTGCATAAAGAATAAAATGTGTGTAAGGCAGAAGTTAGCTGTCAGCCAGGCCAGACTTTTTCTCAAGGAGGTGTCTCCCCCCCTTTGCATTTCTAATGTGCAAACACAGTTTTACAATAACTCTGTTAACCTTCTGGAATTAAAACTGGGACTGGCAGTTCTGCTGTTGCAACATTCTATGTCTTAATTTCATGCATGCATCAACTGACTTTTACCAACAAGTTATATCCTCACTGATATTGGGAAAGCAACTTCCCAAATTCCAAACTGATATGGCCAAAATACAAACGCATCCTGTATTGCCACATTTTATGCTGGTTCTTGGACCTAAGACTTCTCAAACGCATTTCCCTAAGATTATGCAACCAAGGCAGAGAAATTGAGAAGGGGGGAATAATAGGTACTGTCTGGTACCTTCTGGATGCTTTACTCCTACATGGCAGACAATGAGGAAATATGGCAGTTGCAGCACAGAAGTCTCTGGAGGACACGAGGTTTCTGTAGAGGCAGACTTTCTGCCACACTTGAAATATTACTACATTTATTGGCCATGAAGAAAAACATTGGATCATGTTTCTTGAAGGGCAAGAGTTGAATTTGTTTTCTATGTGTTATAGTTTGATTCCCATAAAATGCAACCAGCAAGATTGAAAGGGAGGGATGGTCTAATTTGTTGTGTAGCACAGTACACTTTGTACTGCACATGTATGGAAGCAACATCCTTTTGGAAGAAACCTACTCTTACGCTTGAGAAATATTGGGAACGGAAAGATCAGAAAGAAATATAGTGTAGGAAGTAGGGAGAACAAAAAGCCAAAAAAGTATGCTAAATAACAGAGAAAACCAAAGAACACCAAAAATAAATCCATATGGTGATTATAAAAGGGCCTTTGAAGAACAAATCAAGCTTTAAAATGTCTTAAGAATAGAAATCTCAGAACATCTTATTGTCCTGATACAAAACATATATACAGGATAAGAAGTCATAATCCAGACCAAACGTAGCCAAAGCGATTGGCTCCAGACTTCTAGTGAGACAGGGCTGTATACTCTCACTTTATTTATTTAACAGAATATACAATATATTGAAACAGGCTGGATTGGAAGAAAATGGTTTTAAAATTGTAGGAAGAAAATTGCAGGAAAATTGATGACAGTACTCTGAAAATGTAACTGACCTGCATTCTCTAGTAATGAAAGTCAAAAGGCACAGTGAAAAAAAAATTAAATATACTGTAAAGAAAACCAAACTAATGATGATCGATTCAGCAGTCAATCTAGAATTAACATTGAAGATACTGAAATGGTGGATATTGCCTGCTTTTTTGGTTTACTCAATTACAGTGTTGATGGGTTCACCTTTGGGAATCTTGAAGGAACCAGTTAGATACAGATCATTTGACAGAAGGCCTAACTATAGGAACTTAGTGGCAAATAACTAACAATCTTGCTGCCTGACAACTTTTGCTTCAACACATGGGCAGATGGCCTTTATATTCTGCTTTTTCAAGGATGATAAATTGTCCAGGTCCCATGATTCTCAAATCACGATACCTCTATCTCCATGTTTGATATTTGGAATGAGGTTCTTATTGTAAATAATGGTTTTGGCAAACATAACATCAATGTACTCTTAGAAGTTCTACTTTTGATTGACCTACCCATAGATAGTTCCAGATATCTGGAAGCTCATCCAAGTGCTTAACGGCAAGTCTGAAATGAGCATCAATATTTTTGATGAACCATTGCTTCTATCTTGCTACTTTTCTATGAATTTTAACCCAGTACTTTTCTAATAGTGAAGACAAGCTTAGACATTCTGAGATTCTTCATAAGAATCCTCATTTCCTTAAAAATGATTTCCTAGTTTATCCCAAAAAATAGGAGCCTTTCTGCAAAGCCTTTGATGACTGAACAACGCAGGGCATTAATTATGAAGTTGTTCCTGCTAAACCGGAGGAGATGGTTGGATTACAAATGTTGGTTGCTGGATATTTTTTAAAGTATTGATTTGGCAATTATATTGTTACATGTTTACTGGATGGGAACTAAGCCCCTCAGAACCATTATGACTGAAACAGTATACAAATTTTAGTAATAAATAAATACAGGTACAGTGCTGGGATTCATTGGTGGTTTCCTATCTATATATAATCAATCCCAACTCTGATTATTCATTATCAGCAAGGTTATCTCAATGCTATCCTCTAAGATCAAGCCCTCACAATGCATGGTTTGGCACTGCAAACCCCAAAAAATAAAAATAAAAAATCAGTGCGTGGAAACGGAATCGTTAAAACAAATATCTTGGCTTGTATATTAAGCTTTCTACACGGAAGATCTGAATGTATGTAAGGACCAGCTGAAGAGAGCCGGTTAAGAGCTCTGAGAAGGTAGGCTAGCGAACAGAAGCAACGCCTTTCCTGAAAGCACCAGGAACCGCACCGAAAGGAAGGCGAAAGAGGGATTTAGCGAGGAGGAATGATGTCCACGGTGTCCGCAGTCTTGAAAGGCCACTCTAAATTCCTGGACCAGAGCCGCCACAGCCTTAAGAGCCGAGTGGCGGGGAAGATATTGCGACGAGGGAGGGAATAAAACCGGCAAGAAACGCAGCCGGGGAGGTGTCATCCCCGGCGGGGAATGAGGAAAAGCACCATCGCCTGAGGCGCCCAGCAAACGGCCCTCGCCCACTTCCCACACCCGGTTCGGGGGGCTCCGGGGGGGCGGGGGGCAGCGCGAGCCAGCGTGAGAGTCCACGTTACCTGCGCGACGCCGCCCAGCCCCCAGCCCGGGTTCGGCAGGCAGCGCGCGCTCTCCTCCCAGCGCGGAGAGGCTGGGTGTGGGCCGGGCGAGGCGATAGCTGGCGACGTGCCGAACCTGTTTCGCGCTCCTCCCCCGCCGGCACGGCTCCTCGGCACGGCCGCCGCGGTCATGACCGATAACATCCCCTTGCAGCCGGTCAGGCAGAAGAAGCGGATGGACAACAAGCACCGCGGCGGGTAAGTTCGGCGCCCGACCTCCTCCTCCTCCTCCACCTCCTCCACCCTCCGAGGGTCTCGGCCTCCCCTTCCCCATTCAAGCTTCGCCTTTTCCGCGCCGAGGAGGCACCGAGCCTCAGCCATGGCTGCGGGCGCGCCGCCCCGGCTTTGGTTCCCGGCCCCTAACAGAGGGCAGCCTCGGCTTCTTCGCTCGCTCGCCCTACTGCTACTTCTGGGGCTGCTTTAGTGGAAAATGCCGCTGGCTCTGTGCCGGCCCTGCCGTTTCGGCTGAAGAAACGGCGACTCCGAACCGGCCAAATCCTTCCGATAGCGACGGGGGGCGTATTTCCGTGGCCTTTCCCCCAAATGTTGTATGGTGCAGCGCGTTCCCTTCGCCCGAGCTGGGTTCCGCGGATCCTTTCCCCCACGTCTGTCCCTCCTCCCACTCCCGCCAACCCTCCTGCCTGTTGTAAACACCCGTTTCGGTACCGCCGAGTCAGTAACCATCGTGTTTCCCTCGCGTTGGGAAGCGCCCAGTCGGCTTAGCAGGAGAAATAAACAGGGTTGTGGGGCCGGAACGGGCGGCGGGAGGAAGGCTGGGCAGCAGGAACTGACAGGTTGATTCTGACGCCATTTGTAGGTGGCACGCCCAGGCAGAGGCTGCCATTCCAGTGTCAAGAACCTGGATGAGGAAGGGAAGGGCGAGAAGGAGACGGCTCTAGCCGGCAGTGGCCTTCTCTGGAGCCAGGCTGGGAAGGGGGAAAAAAAGGAAGGAAGCATCTCTTTCTAGGTAGTGTCCCTACAACCAGGAGCAAACAATAGGGACCTACACCAAATATGAATTTGGGAGTGGCTCCACCCCTTTTCATTATTAGGCAGCTCAGCATGTAAACTTTGGGCTGGGTCTCTTATAGATATAAATCTAGTGCATCTTCTGGAATGATCCTGCCAGAGGTATCGACATTAGGCTAAACTTGTTCCATCTTAACAATTAAAATGCTTTCCCCCCTCCCAGAAATGACTTCCTTAAGGGCTGATTTCTAGAAGGTTTGCTGTATAACATTATACCTGTCCATCAGGAATACCTGATCTAGAGATGTTGTTGTTTTACCTGGGCTACTGGATATTTTGTGCCTTTAAAATTCCTTTTGAAGCTGTCAAATGAAATAGCATATTCCTTTCCTAGGCGGTTTCTCTGATTTCTTTGTGTAGCAGGCCTGAATTTCAAGTCATCATAGCGCTGGGCTTCAAGAATAATTTATCCTAGGAGATGCCTCTTTTGTTTCTAAGTCAATGTGTACCATTTGTTGTCAGGCACATTTTATAAGCCCATATTTGCATCATGAGGGAAGTGAGACACAGAGGGTGAAATGTAAAACAGAAGAATGTGGAATGCTACCTACAAATTCAATTTATAAATGTTGGAACACCAGACTTCATATGTATAAAAATGACTGCTTCATTCATTAATTATTATTCTTCTCTGGAGAAAAAAAGTACTTAAAGCCAAGTAACCACTTCTTGCATGGAATTAAAAGATACATATCATTCACAGTAAACAGGTGTGTCGTATATGTTCAGATACATAGGACTGTTAAATAAATGCACTATTTACTCTGATTTATGAGATGCATGTTTATGAGATGAAAGTTCTAAGCTGTTCAGGTTTTGCACATAAAAGTCATCAACAAGATTCAGTCCAAAAAAGCAAAGGGCAAATCTGTGCAAAAGGTAAGGTCCTTTTCACGTCAAGCTCACCTGATAGTGGGTATTTTATCATCTTTCTGTGTTTTTCTTGGCTGGCTTACAAAAGTAGCTTGGCATTTCCTACTGCCAGTATATATAAATGAGGTAGAAATGGGAAAAGATGTGGCTGCTTCATTTGTGCTTTTTTGTGCTCTGGAACACCTTTTTGAAATAAAGTTCAAAGCATTGTACAATTAGAAATTAATGCATTCCTGTTTTATTAGTTTTTGGAGAGGCATGAATAAACTTTATATATTCCTAAAACCTTCCCCTGCCCCACTTCAAGTAATCATTATTGGAATGAGGGGTGAGAAATGAAGGGTGGCCAATACAAAAAAATGCATAGTTTAATTTAAATAATCATTGTGGGAGAAATGATTACCCTCTCCACTCAGAAACAGAAGAACCATTTGCTACATATTATACTGTACATATACAATATATGCATACGTATATAAATACTATAGTTACTTTGATCTAAAAGAGGTAAGAAACACCACTATATTTAGTAGTGGTTGGACTCCAATTCTTGCTTCAGTTCTCATAGCCAATGAGGAGGAGTGATTTGAGCAATATCTGACAGATCATCCATTCCTTATATAAAAATGGTTAGCAGATCAGATCACAAGTTAAGTGAGGTAACATTTCAAATAGGAAGCACTATGGACGGAAAAATAGCTACATCCTCTTGGCTAATATTCCTAAGTTGCCCTGGGCTATCATGCTTTATTATAGTGTTTCTCACTGTGCAACTCCCTTTCTGTGACTAAGGAGATTCTGAGCCATTCAGGTCATGGTTGTCCCAAAGATGCTTTTTCAAGAGGCAGCTGGACTTTCTGGTTTTTCTTTGAAGACATTTCTCTTCAGAGCTAAAGAAGGTTCTTGGATGCGAAGCAAAATGTCTTCAAAGAAAAACCAAAAAGTCCAGTTGCCTCTTAAAAAATTATGTTGAGAAAATACTGTTACTATATGATTACCACTAATGAACATTATTATTATAATGTGTTGCTCAAATTAACTGTAACCTGACAACACACTGTTTAGATAGACATTGAAACTGTTGCACTTTCTTTATATACGTAGTAAAAATAATATCATTTTTACAAAAAAATGAAAAGAAAAGGCACCTTTAGGATTGCCTTTCTGTGGTTTTTCAATTCCCAGAACTCTTAGCATTGGCCGTATCAGCTGGGGAATTCTAGGAATTGAAGTTTATACATCCAAAAGTTACAAGGGTAGGAAATACCGCTCTACTGGATATTGATTAATTATGTGCCATTAGGTCAGTTTTGAATTTTTGCAACCACTAGATATATTTTCTCCATCATGATCTGTCCCTAACCTGGTCCTTCCAACAGTGAAAACATCACCACTGTAACTGAGGTCCATCCCCTTTGTTTCCTGGTCATTCTCTTCTCTTTTGTTCCACTTTCCTAGCATCAGAGTTGTTAGATATTTGAATTATTTCGGCAGGAAATCCTGGCCAGCCCATTGGCTAATGGGCTGGACCAAACAGTATAAAAGGAACGGAGTTTTCCCCAGCCGTTTGCTGGGACCTCACTATGTATTAAAGAGCTGTTGTGTTGAATCACTCTTGGCTTCCCGA
>JANHFR010009003.1:228390-243732 GCA_032468015.1 Mimophis mahfalensis | reverse complement strand
AAATGGCCAAGGTTGAGAAACACAATGCTAGACTCTCAAAATGGTAGATTCAGGAAGAGAGTGTTGATTCCAATGGTTATTTAACTGTCAATGGAATGCATTTCTATCCCCTGCAATCAGCTAGGAAGATTATTATTATTTTGCCAGTGATTTCATGCATTCATACACTTTCAAAATAATTGGCATTTCTTTCCTTTTTCCTGCCTTCTCGACCACTCACCGTGCTCACCTTGCACGCGTACAGACAAATGCAGCTAGTGAGAACCCCACACATCTGGGTCCTGCTTCGTCTTGCTGCCAAAAGCCAAGCTGTGCAATGTTGACACAGTTATGCAGACGGAGGAGCAGAACTGCTGAGTCTGGCTTAATAGCCTAGCCTTTAGACCTTGTACCTTGCATGCTCAGCACCTACGAGAACCTGCGGCAGAGGAGGAAAAATGTAAAGCAAATTGTGTACACACTTGCCCTTTTTGAAAAAGGCCCTGGTTCATGGGTCAGACTCAGAATGCTAAGCTATTGCTTCCTTCAAGATACACACGTATGTTCACCCACCTCAAGAGATTTCCATTTTTGAAATGTGTAAGTGGTCATAATGTTTGTGAATGATCCAAGATATTTTACTCAGTAGTTGTGGCAAGGATATAATGTTTGCTAAATATTCAAACTAAGCCAGCATATAAATTGCTCGTAAAATGGGGGCAGAAGAAAACAGGATGCT
Source organism: Mimophis mahfalensis (assembly GCA_032468015.1). Classification (NCBI taxonomy): domain Eukaryota; kingdom Metazoa; phylum Chordata; class Lepidosauria; order Squamata; genus Mimophis; species Mimophis mahfalensis. Next base: position 243,014 of record JANHFR010009003.1, on the reverse strand, counting down.
ACTGGATATTCCTTCTAAGTTTCTCCTCTTCACTGGCACAAAAATGACCAGCAATTATCTGATAATTTAAGATGTGAAAAAAAAATGATTTTGTTGAGCTGATGTTTAAGCATAGTTGCATACAAGTCAAGCTACATTTCCTTGATCCCTTCGTCCTTGCACTCGTCAATAAAGAACAGTGTTCTTTCCAAGATTATAAATGCAAGATGACTTAATGGAAAAATGTACACCCAGTTTAGAATAGAGTCACTTATAACAAGCATGGCAAGTTTCAAATTCCAAAATTTATAATTGTAAGTTAGGGTTATGTCACTCTGGATTTTGCAAAGATTGCATAACTAGCTTTGTAGCAAGAGCTTGTGTTGTAGTAGTCTAACCAGCCCTGTAACAGGACCACACAGAGGTGGGAAGCCCATCCCAATTCATTCCAGGCTTTGAAGTGAGAAAAAATGAGTTCCATTTTCTTCTTATATAACATGGACAAAATGTAAGTGCTTAACGATATCCATTATATTTGCAAAAAAATGGAGGGAAATGCAAGAACATTATAAAACATTTAAAAGCGGGGTTTTTTTGATGTAGGTGGTTTTTAATTACAGGTAATCCTCGATTTACAACAACAGAGCCCAGAATTTATGTTGCTAAGTGAGAAATTTGTTAAGTGATTTTTGCCCCATTTTACAACTTTTCTTGCTACAGTTTTTTAGTGAATAAATGCAGTTGTTAAGTTAGTAATACAGTTATTAAGTGAATCTGGCTTCCCCATTGACTTTGCTTGTCAGAAAGTTGCAAAAGGGAATCTCATGACCCCAGGACACTGCAACCATCATAAATATGAACCAGTTGTCAAGCATCCGAATGTAACTCACATGACCATCAGGAGGCTGCAACAGTCATAAGTGTGAAGAACGGTCATAAGTCACTTTTTTCAGTACTATTGTTGCTTTGAACAATCGCTAAATGAACTGTTGTAAATTGAGGACTACCTGTACATGGTCTTTTAATATACTGCATGAATCAGCTGCTGCGGCTATTTCAGCAGGGTTCTCCAAGCTCTAGCCATGCTTGTCAGCACAATTTGACTGATAATCCCATTGTCATCATCATGCCTATCCTTGGTATTTGTTACTTTACCTAGTCTATTAAAACACATACATTCTCAGACACTTTTCATTAGGACCAAACTGAAATGGGGAAGGTAATACTGCTTACATGGACAAAAGATGGGGGGGTGGGGGGAAATACCTATATTATTTCCAATTAAACATATTATATAAAAAGGAAGCATATGAATTCTTTGTTTTGGGGACATTGGTAAATAAACTAAATAAAACTTGTCAAACTGGAGAAAAATCATCAAAAATAAAACACTGGAATAGTTGTGTTCATGTATATGTAGTGAAAGAAAGAGAAGACATGTGAAAAGAGAGGAATGGAAAGTTGAATAACAAAGTAATTGAAAGAGGATTAAGCAAGAAAAGGTTTTAAGACAAGAATGAGGAAGTTAAATGAAAATAAAAATGAATTAGTTGATTATCTCCAAAACAAATTGCTAGTATACATGTAATGCTGAGAAAGAAAATCTGGGGTCACCATAAAATATAATTACATTAACAATAATTAATTACCCACCTATATCCTTTTCTCATTTTTTCTTTCTAATTTACAACCACTCATTCTTTCAAAAATCTGACTGGGATGACCAATCTCATTTTTTCATCTGCCAGAACTTTTAAGACGGGTCATCTAATAGTTATTGATATCCCAAACCACCATAAACCTGTACAGTTCGCATTTGAAACCAACCAAATTGCCTGTTACTACTGACACTTAATTTTACTGTTCAGTTTAGCTCCTTCCTTTCAGTTAATCCCAGGACTAGTTTCTAAGAAAGGCTCAAGTTTAAGATTATGCATGAGGGGGGAAAAAGGATCTATCCCAAGAGATTTCATTTTGGGCAGCTACAGAACTCTAATCATCACTCAACTTTTTTTATGCTGTCTAGGTGTCAAGCCAAAATTCTGATGTATCTATCCTTCCTCAGCGTAACTGAACTTGGGCCATATTCAGTTTTAAATGCAACATCTGAGAAATAGCCAAGAAACAAACTGCTCATCAGTATATAGCAAAATAATGGGCCCCAGCCTGAAGCCCCAAGTATACAAAGGGACCCATCTCCTGGCTATGTTGATGATTGTTGGGGGTTTTCGAGCAGCTGTGTATTTTCATTTTGGTATAGGTATGTTTTTAATTTCATCATTGTCCACAACACACTTACATTGAGGTAGGCAGCTATATACAGTAAATTGGTTAAATCAATCAATTAATCAATGTTATTATTTCTATGAGCCTATAATACAGGCTGATTCACTTGGCCAAATAATTCCTTACCCTTCAATTATAACTTCATTTACTAGTCAATCTCACCATCTTTTGTGGGGGATGGGGTGCCTTGAAATCAGTCGACTGCCTAAACAAGTTCCTGCAGTTTTCTTGAGAAGGTTTTTCAGATGTGGATTGGCATTGCCTCCATCCTGGGGCTGAGACAGAGTGATTGGCCCTAGGTCACCCAGCTGGCTAAGGCAGAACCAGGACTGTCTCCAAGTTTCTAGCATTATGCCTTAATCACTACATCAAACTGGCTCTTTCGAACCCTTAACATATTAATATATTATTCATACATAACCACTTCAATCTGTTTTAAGCTTCTGTTTAAAGTGTTTGTGTAATTTAAAATATATCTTATTCTGCAGCTTACTTGTGTGGCAGTACACAAATGCCTCCGGATTCCCCCCCACCCCCCAGGGGAAGACATACCCAGTTTCTAATAAAGTATTAGCACCTACTTGTTTACTGCTTTCTCTTACCACTGGGTGTACTTTCGAAATCCCAGGACTCAGCACTGTATTGCATTTACAGTATTATCACAACTGTATCAAAAAACATGGTTGTGCAATTGAAATTCAAAATAAATATACCTGGTTGCAAATAAACATTACATTTGCATTTAGAAACTCTAAAAGGAAATGTGCCTCCCAGATCAGCAATTAACACATATAGAAAATTTAGTGTTGAGGATGGGATTGTTGATATTGGAGAGCTGTTTCATAAATCCATGGGACATTCCCATTTGAAATATTGTTTGCTTCTGATCACATCATCTTTTGCTTTTGTTTTAGTTTCTAGGTCAAAAATACCTTCCTAAATGAAGACAAAAAGTCTTCGTTGGAGCTTTACAGAATTATGAGAACATTGGTTTTGTATATAAAAATTTGGAGATCTAATAAAATGGATAGTAAAGAGTTTCAAAATGATTTAAAGGAATGCATTATTCAGTTAATTAATATAATTTTCATTCTTCAGCTCTCAACTCCCAGAGCATTTGAAAAATCAAGATAATTTTGGCCCCTTTACTAAACTCACTGGTTGGTTGGCTGGCACACACACACACACACACACACACACACACACACAGAGGGTGGGGGGGAGAGAAAGGAATGGCAGGAAGACTGATGAAGAAAATAAATCCAGACACATCTTTTAAAGTTATGGTCAAGTTTTTATAATCTATTGCAAAGTAATGAATCAACCTGGAGAAAATCTCTTTATGCAGCTGCTGTTAATCAATACTGACTTGATGACACATAATGGAATAGCTAAGTAAACTGTTTGTTTGTTTGTTTTCCTGAGTGTTATAAGCAATAAGGCCTCCTTCAGGTCTAAACAGGTGCTAATATATATTTCCTTGAAATGATATGGAAGTGGTTTGTCATGGTACTCTTCTGAGATTCTTTTCCCCTTTATTTCTCAGTCTAATCAATAATCCTAAAAATTTCTTGGTGGCATCCCAGGTATTAAGCCCCATACTGTTTAATGATTTGGATCTACCATCATCAGCTAGATTCTAACATCTGCTTAGACACCAGCCACTGTAAAGGTGACTACATTTCTGATTACATTTTGTACAGACTTATCCAATGCAATATTGAGAGCACTGTAGCTAAATGAGACATCTAAATTTGGGTGTGGGATTTCAGATTCCATGCATTTATTGCTATTGCAGATTATATTAATGGTTCTGAAGATTACATTTAATTATTTTTAAATATAATGTACATGTACGAAATATTGGATCTAACTGTGCAGCCAGGCTTGAATGATCTTTTGTGTCTTGACATTCGATATTATGAAAGCAGAGTTGAACCTAGTTATTTGGACGGAAGGCAATCAGGAAATTCCAAGGCTTTAGATTAGTTGAACTAAAAAACTTGACAAACATTCTCCTTCCAGTTGGATTGGTGCTCGAGATATGAAGATAAAATAAAACCTTGTGTACACACTCATACCAATTCTGCATTTAGCCAAACCTCCCATTTAAATAGATAATATTAACCCCACCAAAGGAATTTTAGCAAGTGAAAAAGCTGTTAAGGGGGAAGACAAAGGACTGTGCCAGTTATCAGTTATTTAATGACATTTATTTCCTTCTCAATCTTTAGTTTATATGCAAAGAAATACCACAGCATGACTGGTTTAACAGAAGCTCATTGTTATCAACAGTACTGTAATCAATACAGATATACCATCTAAATCTCCCAAACAATGTTTTCAAACACAACCCCTAGAGTGCAAAAAATTGCCTCCCTCCCTACAGCAGAATATGTGGATTTGGAGGCTATGCTCCAGAACGTTTTAATATATAAATTCACCAAGTGGAGAGAAAAAAATAAGGCTCACGTATTTCTAAAACATGGAAGTGGTCTTCACACGGTCAATTTAATGATGTAACCCAAGATCATATAAACGAATGAAAGTTTCCATTATCAGTAAGGCTACAGTTGGTTTAACATAGAAAAACAAGAATATGATCAAATACCTTATTTCAGGCACATGAAGTATTAGTACCATTCAATCCACCAAGAGGCAATGAGATAGTGAAAGATAGAAACAATCTACATTATAATATTCGATATTGTTCTGTAAACATAAGCAGAGTCCCAAAAAATGCTACATTGATGCTGTTGGGAAATTAAAGCAGCATATTTAAATATTCTACTTAATTCCCTTACATACGCAATACATGTTTCATAAAACTTTTTTAAAAATCAAAAAAGGAGATGCAAAGTTAAAATAATTTCCCACTTCAAAGGAGAAGTGTCAAAAAGTGCATTTATCCACACTGTTTCCCATTAACTCAATGGACCTGGTTCTCTCCAAAACAGGCCCCAGTTACAAACTGCTTTACATATAGCAAAAGTTTGCCCAGTGCTCATGGCTAACAGAAAGGCAAACCTTAACAAAGAGATCTGGAGCAGTAGTTCGTTCAAGTAGTTTTGAAGCATTCTGCAAAACTTTCGGTAACACTTTTAAACACATTGTCCTGCTTTAGAAAGACCTATCTTTCTTTTACAGGCCACTCCTTCAAACACTTAAGTAGCAAAAGATGATCAAGTCATTTACCATCATTTGAGTATTTACATGTTACATATCATAGTGTGACACAGCACTTACTCAATTGTGCATTTGTGCTTTAAAACACACTGCACATGATGGATATATATACACACTATAACTTCTGGGGGAAAATAATGTGAAATTGTAGTAAAATAGATTCACAGAGCAATCTCACATTTATTGTACAATAGATAATTATCACAAAAACATATATGAAGCAGAATGTGTCCACTATCACTGGTGTAAATTCTAACTGAAACATCCACACACACACATACAGTGCCAATCAGAAAAAAAGTCTTGCAAAATTGGCCCCATTATTCAATATGATCAAGTTCATAAAGAAAGAAGCATCCTGTAAAGATATTCAAGATGTTCAATTTTATTTTACATATAGCTAAGAAATGACCTGGCTAATATTTCTGAAACATTACCTGTGAAAACAGGTATGATACAACATATTCTGCCACAAAAACAAGATGATATATAGTAAAAAACAAGACCAAACCTGACAAGTATGTAAGATGCTCTCCTATTTTATTACTGTATTAACATACTCAAAATAGTGGCTAAACTTCATGCTTTACTGAAATGATGCAGCAGTTTCTTTTCAAAGAAACAGCCCATTACTGTATATTCCATTGTGTACACAAACTAACCTATATAAAATCAGCCAGTTCATGCTAAAAAGTTAAAAAGTGAGGCTGGTAATTTTTAATGAATACAAACTAAAGCATTCAAATATTATGAAGCTTTAGCTGTAAGACTTCTAATTTATAATATTTTATATTTAGTTTTTTGTGTGTTCATACATACATACATGCTTGGACATTTCTAGTTCTGGCTCCGTGAATATTACATTGTCCATAGAATAGAAAAACATGAAATTTTCAAAACGGTTTTTTTCCAATCAGGCTAGCAACATGAGAATTATATCACACAATTATTTCATGCTTGGAATGATGTATGGAAACTAATTATGAGTATTAAAAAGTGGCCTTTAAACAAAAGAAACACATATGCTTTGCCTATATTTCGTCATTTTAGAAGTAAAATGTAACACACCATAATGTTAACTATGTAGTAGCTTTATTTTGTAATATAAAGACGGGCTGTAACACTTACCACACCTGCATTCTTTCTTTGTTGGCTTTTCTCTGTGTTTTAGAATCTTTAAATATTGGGGAAAAAATGTTAATAGCTCTAAGTATTCAGTACTGACATTAATGTCAAGTGAGAATTTGTAATCAGCCCTGTTTTGCAGCTTACAACTAGTAACTGGTGGAACCATGTTTAAGAAGCTAGAGTGAGTTTATAAATCCACGTACATGACTAACAGAATTGAGATGCTCTCTTCCATTTATTTTACAAAGTATTTTGTGGAATTGCCTTTAAAACCTGTCACAGGTAAGAATACTGACTGAAGGCTGTTCAGACATTACAATAACCATCATCCATAATAGTGTCCAGCAATCTAGTGCTTTCAGAATGTTTTCAACTCATTTATCCCATTGCTCCTAACTATTGGGCATATTACTCTAGATGGTCTAAATCATCTGGAATATAGCTGGAGAAAATAGAATTACTATAATTAGAATAAAGATTTTGTCTTACATGCTTTCTCTTTTACATGGCCAAAAGAAAACCCAGAAGTATTAGATTCTCCTTTGATAATCACTTTTTGGCTTTTCCAAAGCTGGCAAACTATGGCTAGCAGTAACCATATTTCTCTGTAAGAATTCCATCCAACTCCATGAATTTTTGAATTCCTTGAATGTTATTTTGAAAATAAATTAATGGTTTAGGATTTGGGTAGAACACTAAAGCGAAGCTAATAAGCAAAAACTTATCATTAGTTCTCAGATGGGCTGGAGAAAATGGGTGTGCCCATCATCTCCAAGTCTGCTGCAAGTCATTCCTGCTACACAAATAAAATGTATCAAGGTATCTGAACCAGTGTTGCAGGCAGCAGTCTTGTTCCATCGGCTGCTCTCTAGAATTCACTATGAATTGAATAGTTCAGCTAAATAATTTTATCCAACAAAAAAATAAATGGCTCAATTAAGTCATAAATATGTTTACAAAGGTAAGAAATATATTAAATTTTTAGCAAATACATGCTGATGAATTTGATGTTACATTTTTTCCATTTTTTTAAACTTAAAAATCAGATGCAGTATCTCTATTCCAACACACCACAGATAACACTGCTAAGACAGAGACCAGCTCTGGCTCTCTAGTCCCAGCAAACTCTATGATAGGTTTAAATTCTAAGATATATATAATAAGGAAAGGAGAAAAGAAGTGTAACCTATTTTTGTCTTACACCTTTTACAGTCCGGGGATATGCAAGTAATTTTCCAATTCATATTTAGTAAGCTGATTTTTGTTATGTCACAGGTCCAATACAAACATGGGATATTTGTCAATGAACATATTTTAAATTTCCATTATTAATGCTACATAGTGTATTTATTTTAAAATATCATTCATTTCCATCTAATAGGAAAAATAACCACATTTTGAAAAGAGTCTTGTCAAGTTTGGTGTTCTCTCCCAATAGTTGTAACTTTTAAAAAGGTCACACACAAATCAACAAGCAGAACAAAAAACTTAATACAAACTAATTTCAGGGAAAAGGGAATCATTTTAATTTTTAATTCAGTGTGTCAGGCATAAAGTTGAAACTGGTTCTGCGTTAATGTTGTGTCATTTAGTCTCAAGTTAAAACACACATTATGTTGTGTCAGGATGGCATGTTCTTTTCAATAGGATTTCACTGTGGTAAAGAGGACAGAACTTCAATAACTACAATTTTTTGCAACTTCTTTTTAATAATAGTCTTTTTTTCTTGCAATTAATTGGTATTTGAAGCCATACTTCATTCAGCATAACTTTATAAATTACAAAGATGATTCAAACTGTTTGCTGGGGTTAGGGTCTGCTTCTAATTTTACAGCAGGTATGCATTCTGATTTAGTCCTCCGGGCTTTGTGATGTGGAGTGTCAATAACAATTTCTGAGCAAGAAATACTAACTGAAGGGGATTTTTCGATCTTCTTTCCCGTAGCCTTTTCCACAGTCCCACAACACTGCTTCAGGGCACACTGGGTTCTGCAGGGAAGTTCACATTTACTTACACCTTCATCAGAGCTTACAATGGCAAATTCAGGCTGAATAGTTGTAGCATGTATCCCTTCATCATGAAAAATTTCCTTAATATCTTTTGCCACTTTCATGTAGGATTCTGGATCCCTACATTTTATGTGAGCAGTGCCAATTATCCTGCTTCCTGCCAACTGCCAAACATGCAATTCATGGACAGCTTCTACATCTTCCAGTTTACGGAGTTTCTCATTTAATGAGCGAATATCAATTTGCTTAGGAACAGTTTGCAAAAGAATAAGAGCAGATTCTTTAAGAAGAGGGTAAGTAGTATAGAGTAGAATGCAAACCATAATCAGACAAAGTGAAGGATCTAAATATAAAACCCAACAAGGACCAGCTTCAGGGATTTGCTCTAGTTCCACTCGAGAAAGCTGAGTGAAGTTTGTACAGGGGTCATTAACACAAAGATTGATGCAATCCCCAACCTCTGGGCATGGAGTCCAGTAAGAATAAAATATTATGGCATTCACTACTACAATAACTGAACCCAAGGCATCTCCAAGAACATGAAGGAACACTCCACGCATATTGAGCTGAGCACTGGTGTCTTCGTCAATTTCCATGTCTATAGAGGTGTGATTGTTAATATTTCCATTTGGTTGCAGTTCCATTTGGCTGCCTTTTACTACATCACCTGCAAAGACAAGAGCAACATTGTTATGCAAACATGAAATAGGTAACTGAGTTAGCAATTTAATATAGTCAGTGAAGGAAATCAATTAAACATAGTTTTCTTAGGAGAAATCTGGATTCAGAAGTATTTAAGTTATTATGTCTGCCTTATGGTGACATTCATGATCTCTTCAGAGTTCTAGAACAGGGAGCTTCAATTTTTCCATAACCTGGACATATTTACAGCATGTAAGAGAAGGCCTAATGTTAATGTTTTAGCAAAGTAACCAAAATTATTCTCCTCTCGTTTCAAAACATTCTAATTTTAAGTGGTAAACTGAAGTAGAATGTCATGCGGGATTGCTGCTGCAATCCTTTTTAAGTTGGACAAATGGTTCTCCTCTAGGTCCTGACACTAGCTTCAGACCAAAGCTTCAAAGCAGCAATCACCAATCTAGTGCTTTCAGGATACTTTGGTCAACTACCATAATCTCCAGCCATGCTGTCAACTGACTAACAATTAAGGGAGTTGGCCAGCAGTTCTGAAGAATTCCACATCTGGAAATGCTGTTTCATGATTCATAGCCACTCTCTTTGCTCAAGCACTCATTAGCTTTCCTACATTTATTAAACTAATTAAGGCAAAATTCTAATCATCACAGTTAATATGAACAAAAAGAAAAAAAAAAGAATATGTAGGTGTATACTGAAAGTTTTGGAGAAACAACTGAGAAATTTGCTATTTTCAAAAATCTGTTCCCTTGAGCTTAATCAACAATTTATTTCCAAAAAATAAGTCACCCACTCGGCGTAACATACATACACAGAAAAACTATCACTATAGATACAATAATTTATATATGCCTGAATGCATACTCACATTGACACTATCAAGGATGCAGTGGAAATTATCAGACAAAAGGAGAATTGTTTAAGGAAAGTGAAAACTAATGCCCTCACTGATGACCATGCTCAAATCAAAACATTAGAAGAGCATCAGTTAGCATATCCTGACCACTGGTATATACTGTTAAATGCAATAACTGATACAACTGGTATTCCTCACTTTTCACAAGTGAAATGCAAAATATTCTGGATTCTGGTATCAGGTTTTGCTTCCAATTACATTAGTATCCTAATGTAATTCACAATGATCCAGAAAAGGATTTCCATCAATATCTCTTCTCCTTTTAAAACTTAGCACTACTTCCAGTGAATTCTCCCCCAGATGGGGTAGAGGGAAGGGAGACAAACTTTTCTATTTAGCAAAGCTTGCCGATTTCCAACTTTATTCATGTTTGCTTTTAGAGTGATTTCGAGAAGCAAGAATTCCATGGCTGGCTCCAATGGTTGAGAAAGAGAAGAGAGGGTAAATCAATTTAAAAAGCTGCGGGGAAATTAAAGAAAGTAGTCATTGTTCTTCCCTCTAGCTAGCCCCCATGTGGTTAGACTGAATTATGGTGGAAAACCACCTGCTATGGATTAAATAGATAGGAAAAAACTAGAGGCACTTTCACATGTGCACTATGCATAATAGCATATACTCATGAACCCAGCCTCTTAATGGTCAGTCCCTGAGGATATGCTAGAAATGGACTTGATCTACTCAACCTCCGGTCTCAGGCAAGCCTTAGTCACAGTGCCTCATTTTTTAAAAAATGACAGTTGAAGCCAATGTAAATAAAGAAAATTGCCAAGTGAAAGTATTATGCACAAAAGAATGCTGAAAATACTATGAGAATGAAGTAGCATTTACTACCCCCCCCCCCAAAAAAAAGTCCTGAAAGAATATATATTTACATTGCAGAAAGCTAATAAAAGGACAAAATGATGAAGCACCAATCTTCATCTGAGAAAAATCTACACTCAAAATCTCAATATTCTAAGCTTTCCAAAAAAGGTTGTTTATTTGAATATCGCATAACAGACTAAATTTGTTTCACATCAAATAATACTGTCCAAATACAGCACATGCTGAGTAAGACAAAAAAGCAAAACCTATAATAACGATTGTACAGGAAAATTTGCATTCGGTGTGGGGGGTTTTTTCCTTTCACAAAACCCACACCTTGGGGAAGGAACAATATAAAACTGCAGGTTGAACTGAAGAGAATGACAACTGCCTTTCTGCCCACACTCTCAGTGACCATTCTAAATTTGGATCAGCAGCATTCTGCAGGCAAAAAATAAGCAACTGTTTTCATGCTGAAAAACAAAAAGGACAAAACAGCCATTATATCAAGAGAGTCTGTGTGTTGTATTATAAAATGGTTTTAAGAGTAGTTATGTTGCAGATGCTGATGAGAAGAATGCTACTGGCCCCATGTAACCAGTGGAACTTGAACCATCTCCCACTCATTTCATTAAATTGACTCCACCTCTGTAATGATTTTTACAACTCCCAATGGTGGAGATCAAGAGTTTATGGGTGCTGAAAACAGAAATTATATATGTATTAATCTACCAGGAATGCTGTATATATGTGCTCCTAGCTAAAGATGTGAGTCCAAAACTTTCAAGCTTTAACAGCCACTACAGCAGGGGTGTCAAACTCATGTTGTCACGGTGTCGTCACGTGACGTATCAGGACTTTTTCCCCCTTTGCTAAACCAGGCAGGGGTGAGGCCAGTACGTGACACATCCAGCCTGCGGGCTGCAAGCTTGACACCCCTGGACTACAGGAACTTAAGGAGACATGTTTATTCTTAGAATCAAAACTCAGTGAATAGGGTTTGGAAGACAAACTACCATATTGACAATGTTATCTTAAATCTAAGTGTCATCCCAACAAACTATTGCCAGGAATCATTTATGCCTCATTAGTAATCTGAAAAACCTAGATTAAATAATCTGGGTTACCCATAAATACCATAATTCTGAAAAGCATTTCCAGAATCATCATCCCAAGATAGAACTAGTTTTTAAATGCGGGGGAGGGGGCAAATACAGCTGCAAAATCACACTGCCACAATGGATCTTATTGCATAAATCAGCTAACAATAATCCCAAGGCCCAATGCAAACTTTTAAGAATATCAGTTGCTTACATAAATAATAACACTTATGCCAAGAGATGAACAGTGACAATAAATCCTACCAAACAATCTGCTTTAGAAATCATAATCTCAGAACTCTGATTAAATTATGAATTAATCAATATTTCTAAATTAAACTAAATTACAATTATACTAACTATAGAATATTGCCAGAGGGATTAATTTCCATGACAGGGAATAAATTCCTCATCTGCAATATAGCAAGAGGAACAACTGCATTTATTTTATTATATTTATATTCTGTCTTTGATTCAGAAGATGAAAATGGCATACACAGCACTTGCATTTCCTATTTTCCCAAAACCCACTCTGTGAATTATGTTGGCCTAAGAGGACAGCAATGTTCCTAAAGCCACCCAATGAACTTTCATGGGAAAGTAGAAATTAAGAGCAAGCACACAACACTAGCTCTCAAATAATCCATATAATTTTGTCCAAAAAAGTAGATAATTTGATGATTAAATCTCTAATGACAACAGACTTAAGGAACTGATTAAATCAGAATAAATGCTGCAGAAAACTTATTGGTGTGCTGCACTGATGGCTTCTCAATATTTCATATTGGTAAAAAAAATAATTGGGTAAAGAATGACAAATATTCTGTGTATGCTCAGAGAGAACTGCATACCAGATCTACCATGACAGGTGGTGTCTATGTATAAGATGCTTTCTAGTATAATTAAGTTCTATGTCAAATTTTGCTGCTGTACAAAACATCAACCCATTAGAACCAACATTTCATAAAGTCTGCCAGTTGTTGAGATACATGGAAGAAAAGTGCAAGAGAAGAGGAACACTGAAGAAATTCTCTTCTACACAAGAGAAAATTAACCATTTTAATTACTTTAAATTCACTACAACACAGGAAAGTTATCTAAAACCTTTCTGAGTATTTGTTTTTGTGTTTTAGTGAAACTGGGGTTCGTGAACAATTTGGTTCTTGAATAATTAATGACTATTCCCCATATTCTGGGTTTTCCGAATTCAGTCCGATTACAGTAAAATGAAGTATAAAAAGCCTTCCCTTTATGGCCCAATGAAGAATCCTGGAAAGGCCTACACCGATATTTAAGGTTGTAAGACCTAGGAAATGTAGTGAACAAATGATATTAATATAACACATTGGAGAAAAAAGTTGCAATCTCCCAAGGTGAAAGATGCTCAAAAGTGTCTGCTGGGGCATGAGGAGGTAACAGTAACCATGACAGTGGGTTGCCAAGACAGGAAATTGGGGTCAGCATGGCACAATCTCAGAGGAAAGGCAGATTAGCAAAAGATAAAATCTCTTGCCATGGATCAGCCCAAAGGGAAAATCACAATCCACTTCGGGTCAGGCGGGGTTGGTGGGTACGTATCCTGCGGGCGAGACGGAATTCAAGCCCCGGGGTTTTCCCTGGCTTAAGAAGAGCCCTCCCTGATGGAGGCTCGGATCTAGGTGCCTCTGGGCACCATCCGAAGAGGGCGGAAGCCCCTCCGCATCCGCCCCCCACCCCGCCTTCCTCGGCTCACCCAGCTTCTCCAGGCTGACTCCATTGGAGCTGTTGAAATTGTCCACCAGGGTGTTGGTCTCTTCTTCTTTATGTAGGTCGCCGGGAGGCGGCTCCGCCTTGCCGCCTCGGGCCCCGCTCCGCCGGTGGCTTCCCCCTCCGTTCCCGCCGTGCGAATGGCCGTGGCCGCCGGCGCCGTGCTGGTGGAAGAGGCAGAGCCCCAGGACGTTGATGAGCAGCCCGGCGGCTCCGACGCCGATGACCACCAAGGGCTGGTCGATCTCATGGGGCTCGGTGAAGCGCTCGATGGCCTCCAGGAAGATGGTGAAGCAGAGGGCGGTCAGGAAGACGGCGTTGACCAGGGCGCCCATCACCTCGGCCCGCACCCAGCCGAAGGTGTTCTTCTTGGTGGCGCGGGTGCGCTGGGCGAAGCGCACGGCCACCAGGGCCACCACCAGAGCCATCACGTCGGAGAGCATGTGGAAGGAGTCCGAGAGCATGGCCAGCGACGACGTCAGCCGGCTCACCACCACCTCCACCACGAAGAAGCCGAAAGTCAGCGCCAGCATGCACATCAGGCGCACCCGCCGCCGGCCGTGCTGTCGCCGAGCCGGAGTCGGCCGCTCGCCCGGACTCTCCACGCCCATGCTGCCGGCCTGTGGAGCCACTCAGTCGCTTAGCAAAGGCGCCGCTGCCGCAACCAAACCCGCGAGGGAAGGGGAGCGGGGAAAGCAACACCGCTCGTCAGCCAGCCGAGGAGCCGCCGCCGCTGAGATCGCCCCTCTCGATGCGGCTCGTCTCCGCAGTAATCCTGCAACCGTGCCGGGGCTTCTGCTCTCCCGCGGGCC
>JANHFR010009003.1:121528-135452 GCA_032468015.1 Mimophis mahfalensis | reverse complement strand
TTAACACACGCCCTAACAAACAGTTAAAACCCTGATAAAATCCCCTCAATCCAGGCCAGCTGATGCAAATAAGAGCACTGTGTGATACTGATTTACTGTGTGATACTGTGTGATACTGATTTACTTAATATGCTGTGTGATACTGATTTACTCAGAGCTGTTCCTACTGGCTGCAAAATCAATTGGTCTTGACTTCGGCCTCTGTACTCTAGTAGAAGGAGGTCATTGTCTTAAGCTTTTCGCAAACATACAAATTGCATTTCAGAAATGTCCAAGAGTCCCATCATGAACACGGCTCTTACAGGGTAGTAGTAATATCAAGAGTTTTTATGAATGCCTTTTCTGCAAATCTTGGCTTTTCCCACACTCCTGCTCTGTCACTCTGACATCAAGTGACTTTATAAATCTCCCGTGTGGAATATTGGATTAGCAGTCTTTCTTCCCAGTGGTATTGAGACTTGGCTTCAGTTCAAAAGCTTGAGGGATGGGATATCAACAATTGCTATTCTTGCTGGCAAAGAACCATTGCCCTGAGTGATTCCTTTTGAGGAATGAAACAGAAATAGCAATACGGTAGCCGGATTTCATTCCAGGTAAGATTACAGTGCATCAGATACATAATATACACCAAACAAATGAAGAATATCTTAAAATACACTTATGATCTCCGTTTGGTGACTAGTTTCCTACCTTGCAAATTCAGATTAATTTATCAATAAATAATATGGAATGAGTTCAGTATCAATCCCATCTACCATAGTTAAAGGTAGGAAATAGTGAAATTGCCTACTCTCAAGTGAAACAGGTTATTCTTGTCTCTCCCTGATCTTTTTTCCTCCTCTCCTTAAATTGTAAAAAACTCAATAATCATGTACTATCTATAGCAAAATTAAATTTAAATTAAGTTTAGAGGATTACTTAACTTTCAGTGCAGGAATAATACTAATAAAACAGGGTATTGCATTAATCCAGTAATCTTTACCATTGACCAGGAATTTCTAAACCCTGACCTTACCATGCCATCCAATTTCATTTTCAGCAACTAAACTTATAGTACTATAATGGTAACAGAAAGTACATGCTGCTATAGCCTCTGAATTTTAACCCTGTAATACTCTTGTCAGTTGCAAAACCATCTGCATTCTTTTTCCTGACCCAAATTAAAAAAAACAAACATTTGAACCATATATTTCCATTTCTAAATCCACAAGATCCTCAATTTGCTAGCTACTCTCTTGGCATATATTTCAGATATGCAGGCATATTTTTTACTCCACCCAAAAGTAAATCTGGAATGAAAATAAAAACATAGAAGGCCATCCTATTGTAACATTCAGAGTGATCCCAATTACCCAAGGCCAGTTATTATTAGTCCTAAAAACAAAGCCAGAAATCTGGACCTACAGCAGTATTTCTATGTATTAGTAGCTTGAAGGGGTGTGGGTTGCAATTCTCAGAATTATTCTGACTGGGAAATTTCTTAAATTTTATCCTCTTCTCAGACCCAGAATCAGACTGTTAAGCCAAATGGAATGACAAATAATTTTAATGACAGTAAAGACAGTGTTTATCAGTAAAAGACTTTGTAATAGAAAAATTAATCAAAAGTCCACATATATTACAATTGCCCAGGTTAAGAAGCACTTAATCTATTTAAGCTTTTAAGGATTTATTGAAAAGTGAACAAATAAAAAAGGAAAAGAAATCAAATTGTAGGATATGACCTGAAGAAATTAAAGACCAAGATTGTTAAAAATAAGGGAATATAAAAGTGTTTTATTTGAACAAGATTAAAATACACGCTATTTCTAGTAACCTTTAATGGACTTTTCCTGATCATATCAGCCCCCACCCCCCAGGTAAACCAGACAGGAAATACCACAAGATGAACTGATTCCACTTTACTGTAAAACTATATTAAGAGTGTCTTGCAAGTCCAAAGGTACAAACTTCCAATCTCCACTTTTAACTGCTTGATCCATTAGAATGAGTAATTCCTAAGTTTCATTCTCTGACCACTAAGTGATTACAGGCTTCTGCCTCTCTTGTCTGAGGCAGCATTTCTTCCACTTTTTCCTCAAGATCATTCATCCATTCCATTATAGATCAGGACTGAATGAGGAGGTTTTAAGGATCTGTTTATAAATAAGAGATGCTTGTTTTATTTTAAGAGGTGATAAGTTGTTAAAACTGTCTACACTTTTTGTGACATACGAAAAAGCTACTTCTTTATATATTTTATTTTTCTTCACTATGTTCTATTTTTTATTTTTTAATCTTATCCTTTGTATCTTTTTTCTGTACTGTTATTTCTTTTTTACTTTTTTGTAGTTTTTATTAGTTTTATCTGTACAACTGTAATGCTTAATACAATTACTAAATACTCTTCATTTGTCTGGACCTTAAATCCCAGAATTTTCCATTGCTGACAATCCTAGGATTTCAAGTTACATTTGGCAGATGCTCAGGAAAGAGAAGCCTGCTTAAAACTGCATGTGGAATTGTGCACAGGTGTGTCTCGACAACCAGCATGAAGGAAGTGGATCTCAAGAAATGGAGAAAAACCTTCAAATAATTGGAATACTAAACTAAATGGAGTACTTCATTTCTAAAAGCTGCCCAAGTTCTGAAGCTGTAGCATGTTCCCCCATACCATACAGCTGACTTTTCAGAAAGATCAAAGCATATGAGAATTAGGAACTAGTTATATCCAAAAATGTGACAGAAAAGAGATGTACAACAGTGGGTTTAAAAATAGATATAATTCAACAAAATATTAACCTGATATCTATCCAATGATGCACCCTCTGAATTTGTACAAAGATAGCTGTTAGCTGGGAAAGTTGAAAGAAGTTTTCAGTCCAACTGTGCTTTTCAGTCTGACAGTAGGTTTTCAAAGCTCTGATTATTTGCTGTCAGAGTCCCAATGAAGGTTCCCCATTCTAGTTAGCACTCAGAGACCAAGTTCGTCGAAATCAAAACTTTTATTTGGAGACCTCGTGTTGGTACAATGCCGGCAATCCCAGATCTAACGTCTCGGTTTCGTTTCCCCACAAACACAGCTAAAATCCAACCCCCCAACCACACATCATATATTACACTGTCCAGTCCTGACAGACCACTTGGCACCAATTCTTCCCGCCTTCCGTTACTGCCTTCCCACTGACCTGACCTTGACTTCACCTAACTATCTGCTGACTGTTGTGGCTAACCAAATAGTACACCACTACCCTTTACTGGACCTCAGCTAGAAATATGGCAGGTTAGAACAACATGAATATGGTTCCACAATGGATAACTGCATGCCGGCTTCTAATACTGACATTTGCAATCATACCATAATACAGTAAAAAGAAGAGATTAAGTTTTTTCCCCCCTAGCATAGGACTCAATAAAAAAGGAGTCTAATTTCAAGCTCAGTCATGGGAGAGAAATGTTATTGGTCATTGTCATATATCATTTGTGGTGGGATCTGAATAGAAGAAATGTGATCACTGTTATTCTCCTACAGCATATCCACCTACCAGGAGGTGTATAGAAAGCTACAGAGGTAACTTTGGGAAAACTAGGCATAGGCAGTGACAGTTACATGAAAAATGAATTCATATTGTTAAGTCTAGGCTTCAACAAAACATGAGAAAGAACCTCTTATCAAGTCCTTCCTAATTCCCTATAGTATAAAGGAGGAGGAAGGGAACAATTCAGTCATTCTTTCAAGGTTCTGATTCTGCAGTATGACCAGCATCAATAATGTATAGCTCCAGTCAAATTTGTGAAATCGGTTTCCTGAGATGCCTACACTGAAGGGCTGATAATGTGGCAGGAGGTAACCTAGGGGCTAATGGTTTCTTTGGGAGTTCCCCTTCTTCACTGTGGGTCATTTTTATGGCCTTTCACAAGCTATCAAAAACCTTCCTCTTCTTGAGGGCTGGAGGATTAGTTGTAGAGCTTTGGATGCCTACATTAAGACTTTCATTATTATAATTCTTCTTGTTTATTCTTGTTTTGTTGTGCTTTTTATTATCTATAAACCATCTAGAGTCCTCACATTGGTGTAGGGATAAATCACATGAATAAATCTGAGCCACGGTGGCACAGTGGTTAGAATGTAATACTTTAGGCTACTTATGCTGCCTGCTGGCTGCCTGCAGTTTGGCAGTTCGACTCTCCCAAGCTCAAGGTTGACTCAGCCTTCCATCCTTCTGAGGTCGGTAAATTGAGGACCCAGATTGCTGGGTGGGGGGACATGCTGACTCTGTAAACCACATAGAGAGGGCGGTAAAGTACTGTGAAGCGGTGGGGGGGCTTTTTATCAGGTTCGCCTGATCTACCAGTTGCGTCCCTTTCTGGACCAGGACATCCTACGTACAGTCACTCATGCCCTCGTCATCTCCCAGATGCTCTCTACATGGGGCTCCCCTTGAAGAGCATCCGGAGGCTCCAACTGGTGCAAAATGCGGCCGCACAGGTTATTTATGGGATGCCTCGACATTCCCATGTGACTCCTGCGCAGCATGCACTGGCTTCTGGTGGTCTTCCGGGTGCGATTCAAGATTCTGGTTATGATCTTTAAAGCGCTCCATGGCTTAGGCCCAGGGCACCTGTGAGACCTCCTACTGCCATTGACAATCTCCCATTTATATATATATATATATATATATATATATATATAAATCTAAATGCTATTGCTATTGTTCAGGTGTTTTGGGCCTCCATTATCACTGCAAGGCTATCAGCAGAGTTTTATAGGAGGTACAGCATAGCCTAACGCTTTAAGGAGGCAGTCCTATTCAGACAGCTGATTAAGAAGAAAAGATAGAAAGGTCATATTTTGATAATGTATGACTGCTTCCCATCAGCTGCATGGGACTGGATGCACCTAACACCTCTGAATGAGCTGAGCTTCTCATATTTCAGTGGTTGTCATCTTCATAATCATCTGGCTAGCAAGGAATGGGAGGGGGAAATTGAGTTAGGTAAGTCTTTGGTATGATTCATCAAGACTTTTCTTAAAATAGGTTTTGCATTATCGGACATCATTCTTTATCTTCCCATTATTGATTTTGGTTGCAAAGCCACTTATGTTAATTTTTATTTCATTATGTATTGTTGGCTTCAATATCAAATCCCTTTGGCCATAGCAAAGTTTAAACACTCAAATGTCAAATAATCTTTCACCCCTGTCTTTTTGAAAACCTCAACCTCTCACTAGAAGGGAAGCAGAGATCGGCATCAGCTTCCCATATGGGATCAGTTTATATCCATGGGCCAACTTTAAGCCAGTTCTCACCACCCTCAAGTCATCCAGATGTGTGGAATTCCCAGCCAATACAGTCACAGGTTACAGGAGCTACAGGACAGCTTGAAGACAACATTGTTCTGTCAATATGAGATGCAACATTTTTGCCTTTCTTTCCTTTCTTCTAGTGGTTAGTGCCAAAGTGTAAACTGCAAGCCCTTTGCACAGGAATTTTCCTTTTTCATATGTTCATCAGCAAAAGGGTCATACATTGAGCACTTTGTAAGTCACCCTGAGTCTTCAGAGAAGGGCGGGATATAAATGGGATTAAAAAAAAAAAATTAGTAAAAAAAAAAGATATCATACCCTTCCCCAAATCATGTAAGAAATCTCACAGTTTGGCAGTTCGAATCTCACCAAGCTCAAGGTTGACTCAGCCTTCCATCTTTCTGAGGTTGGTAAAATGAGGACACAGATTGTTGAGGGCAATATGCTGACTATTGTACAGTAAATTCTAAACTGAAACTGATTGAGACACCACCCACCATCACCTTCATGCAGATTTTAAATACCATGAGGAAAAGCATCGGTCCCTAAGGAATTCTAGACTGGAGTAACCTTAAATAAGCAGAGAGTTTAACACCTCTCTGCAAGGTGATTACTGGGTTTCTTTCCTAATTTATCCTCACTGGGTACTAATATTTACTGATTCCTAAGATAATATGGAATGCTTAAAAGAGGAAAGTGTTTATCTTGCCACTGATAAAATCCGTAGAACTAGTAGTCTTATCTATTCTTCAAATTGATCCCGGTGGAGGCAACAGTAAATATGTTCAAACATTGCAGAAAGCCATAATTTAGCTTGATTGTGGCTTAGTGTAAGTATGTGAATGCAACCTTTGTGGTTTATGGGGTGTGTTATATGATCATGTAGGTCATTCATCAAACAATGATGTAGCTAACAATGCAGGGGACAACTAGAAGCCCCTCCTCAAAGCAGAATGTTTTCAGAAGATTCTACTAAAATATAATGTTTAATGAGGAAAAAAAGAAAAACTATTAAATACATGGGAGCAATTGTATTCACTATATTTGATTAAATCCTTTTTTAAAAATCTTGACCTTAGTTTTTGGAGTCTAATACTTGGACTGGAAATAGTTGTCTCTCTGAGATTTCAGAGTGGATACATTATTTCAAGTTCAGCTGCTATCACAGCCACCAGTGGGATTTCCCTGTGCATATTTTTCAGAAACCCCACCTAGAGCAGGGCTCTCCAAACTTAGCAACGTTAAGACTTGTGAACTTCAACTCCCAGCAAAGCTGGCTGAGGAATTCTGGGAGTTGAAGTCCATAAGTCTTAAGGTTGCCAAGGTTGGAGACCCCTGACCTAGAGTATATAAAAGAATGACTGTAAACAACTATCCGGGATTTCCATTATCTTCATTCCATGCCACAAAACTCCTTCTACTTAAAAACATATTTTTGCTTGATTTGCTTGAGTGGCAATTACTATCTGCTGAAGGTATTGCTTCTGGAAAAAAGAGTCACAGATCAGATGTGTGGAAGACCACCAGACACCAAAGCATTCTCTGTTTAGGTTTAGATAGGGCTGCTATTATCTGAACACTGTACGGAGTTCCTTCTTTGATTTCATACTGCACTGATTGAGTAATTGTACCATTGTTTGGCATCTCAGCTTTCTGAAAACTATACCAGGCTTGTCACTGATGTCCCTTCAAGGCTTTAATATTGCATAGGGGTACAAATGAGTCATGAGTTGAAGCCCCATTCTGCCCTTTGACCATAAATTATGCATTTGTTTTTTATATTATGAAATAAAATAAAGAAGACCAGTTTTGGAATCTACTGAATCATTTTTCTGTTATGTTAACTTTATAGGTGTTGCAAATTATATATTTTAAAATGTCTCACTTACTGTTTTATTTATAAACTATTTTGCTCCCAAATGGTGCCCTGTTTTGAATTTCATAAAATATTTCAAATAAAGAAAAAATTATTTTTTAGACATTTTTTCCCAAATCTTTTATGTTTTCTTATCTGTAGTGCCTGATAGGTAATCTGCTAATGTGAGATAGTTAACAAATATATTTACAGGTCCATTGCAAAGATAAATTGCCACAGTTCAGCCTGACATCAATACCTGGGAAGATTCTGGAAAAGATAATTAAGCAATGAATTTGGGAACACTGAGATGCAAACAAAATGATAACCGGAAGCCAACATGGGTTTGTCAAAAACAGATCATGCCGGACAAATTATTCTTTGACAATGTAACAAAATTAGTGGAGCAGAAAAAGGCTGTGGATATAATTTAGTTGGAGTTCAGTAAGGCATTTCATAAAGAACACCACAACCTACTACTTGGTAAGACAGAAAAATGTGGGTTAGACAGCATCACCATGAGATCAGTGGTGGGATTCAAAAAATCCCACCACCGGTTCGCTAAAGGGGGGGATGGCGTGCACGCACGCACCCCCCCCCCAACTTCTCCGCATGCGCAGAAGCTAGGCAAGCCAAGCTGGCTTTCTTATTATTCCCACATTCAGTGTGGGCTTCGGGTGGAGAAGGAGGCACCGGTAAGCACCTCCTTCTCCACCTGCAGCCCACATCGAGTGGAGGAACGATAAAAAAGCGTGGTTTGTCTTGTGCGCACGAGCTCAAAAAAAAAAAGCCGCTCCCATGCACAAGCCAAGCCGTGCTTTTTCATTGTTCCTCCACTTGGTGTGGGCTACGGGTGGAGAAGGAGGTGCTTACTGGCCCCTCCCTTTCACCCAAAGCCCACACCGAATGCAGGAACGATAAGAAAGCTGGCAAGCCCACGGCTTCTGAAGCCAAGGGAACACAGTTCCCCCAGAAATAGATAGGAAAAGCGCGTTCCCTCGACTTCAAAAGTAGAGCAGCAGAGCTGCAAAAAAGGGAAGGGTGGGTACAGGGGCAGGTGGGCGGGACCAGACAGGGGTGGTTTTTGCCTGTTCGGCGAACCACCCCTAATCAGCCCTACCGGTTCTTGGGAACCGGAGAGAACTAGTAGGATACCACCTCTGCATCAGATTGGTCTCAGACCTGCCACAACTTAAACCTCTATGTAGATATGTAGAAATGAAATCCTTGACTCCATTTATTGAGAAAGGTATAGTTTATTAGAGATCAAATGTATTGCAGTAGTGCAAAGTTGGAACTGAAAATTGTGTGCTAAAAACCCTGAGTTCTACTTTGTTCTCCCTTAACTATGTCTCATTGGCCACCCCAGTGTAACCAATTAGGCTCAGGCAAGATGTTTTCCTAATGGTCAGTCCAAGTGTAGTTTGGTATGTGCCCCCTCTTTCTTCCAGCTAGGTGACCTTGAAGCAGCATCTTGAGGAGATACAACACTTATTTTCTTTTCCCAAAGCATTCCCTCCATTACCCCCCGCCTCCTCCCCACAGTTCATGGAAGTGTCACCGTATAGCAGCAAAGCACAAGCAAGTGGCAGCTGACAAATGGATTCATAACTGGCTGACCAACTGCATTCAATGTATAGTTCTTAATGGAACTGCATCTTCATGGATGGAAGCATGCAGTGAGGTACCTCAATAAGACATTGAGGCCCTGTATTCTTTAATACTTTCATAAATGGTTTAGAAAAAGGGATAGAAAAGGAACTCATCACATTTACAAATGACACCAAGTGGCAGGAATAGCCATCATTTCAGAAGATAGGCTCGATATAGAGTGATCTCCACAGGCTTGAACACTGTGCCTATGTAATAAAATAAAATTCAATGATGAGAAAAGATAGGTTCTACATTTAGGCAAGAAAAACCAAATGTGCAGGTATAGAATCAGTGGTACCTGGCTCAAAAGTACAGTAGTAACTGTGAGAATCCTGGATTCCTTGCAATAAAATAATAATATGACAATATGAGCCAGTAGTGTGCAATTGCCAAAAAACAAACACAGTTCTAGGGTGGGTGTTAGCAGAGTGATAGAATCAAGATGAAGTGTTAGTATCACTTTATAATGCCTTGGTAAGGACACAGTAGGAATATTGCATCCAGTTTTGGTCACATTATAAAAAAGATGTTGAGACACCAAGAAAAGTTGCAGAGAAGAGGGGAAAAGATGATTAGGGGACTGAAGGTGAAAATATACAAAGAACAGTTGCAGGTATTGGGTAAGTCTAGTAGTTCAATGAAAAGAAGAACTAGGGGTGACATAATAGTAATGTTGGAACATCTAAGGGCAGCTACAAAGAAGACGGGTTAAACCAAAGCACCTGAAGGTAGAAGCAGCAATGGATGGAAACTAATTAAGAGATAACCAAAGTAGAACTAAGGAGGAATTTCCTGACAGAACAATTAATCAGTTGAACAGCTTGCCGTCAGAGGTTGTGAATACTCCAACACTGGAAGTTTTTAAGTAGATATTAGACAACCTTTGTCTGAAATAGTATAGGGTCTCCTGCGCAAGCAAAGGGTTGAACTAAAAGACCTTCAAGGTCCCTTCCAACTTTGTTGTTTTATATTGTTCTGCTCTGTTTTCTTGGCTCTCCATGGTATTGTCAGGAGTCTTTTCCAACACCAAAGTTCAAAATATCAATACAATACAAATATAATACTCCTGCTTCTTCAAAACCCCGTTTTCACTTCCATGCAGTGTCACAGGAAATATAATTGCCAGCACTATTCTCCTAGTTTCCTATCAGAATGTTGTTAATTTGTGGTGTGTTGTATATCTTACTGTTTGTTTCTTTACTATTCAAAGTTGATCCTAAAAGGAGGAAATTATCTACTAGTTCAGTATTGTCATTGTCAATTTTAAGACCAATTATTCAATCTATTGTCATTAGTTTAGTGTTCTTTAATTTTAGTCCCATTTTTTCACTGTAGTGCTTGATTTTTATTACTAGAGTTTGCAGATGCTTTGCGCTTTCAGCTGTCATAGCATAACACAATTTTATGCTTTTTCCTCCAATTTTAAAACACATTTATCTTCCTCCAATCCAGCTTTCCTTATTTTAGTAAAATCATAGTATGTCATGAAAGATACTAAGCCACAATTAATTGTATAGTATAACAAAATGTCTTACACAATATTTTATGCTATACTATAAAGTGATTTCTTGGAGTTTTTTTAGGATGATGGTTGTGAACTATTGCCAAAAAAAGTATGAAAGGAAAGAAAGGATTTAGTTTGGTTGTGCTCTGGTGCATGGGCGTCAAACTTGAGGCATCACGTTGCTGTCATGTGAAGTTTCATGACATTTTTCCCATTCACAGAGCTTGGATAGGCGTGGCCTGTGTGTGATGCATCCAGCCCATGGGCTGCGAGTTTGACACCCCTGGTGTATTGTGTGAACCCAGACACCATAATTTGTAATGCCTCACCTAGGATGTAGTCCAGCATATTCTAGGATATTCGGTAAGCCATTGTGAACAAACAATGTGCCGGTAATTGTCTGGCCTTGGGCCAGAATTGCTTCTTTTAGACAACCAAATGTTTTATGGAGTCTTACGCACACAGAGTACTGTGTGTATGAGAGTACTCCAATATATATACTGTATAAAATATACTTTATATATAATAGTACCAAAGGGACCTGATTTCTAACTTGTTCAAGATGCTACAAATTAACATGAAGTACTATAATTCTACAGCAATCACAAGGTTTATGAAGAGCTAATACTTCTTTCAAATGCTAACAATTCCTACCCACTCTTATATGCTAATAAATGTAGTGTTGGGTGTGATTCAGATTTTCCACTCAGAAAGACATGAATTTTCTTTGTTATGCAAGAGAAATATGCCATTTGAATTCTTTAAAGAGAAAGCTCTCCAATACTAACCTATGACCTTACATAGTTTTTTGCATTCATAAGTAATAGCATTTTGTCTTCTGGTTTTGAGAATTTCATCCTATGAGAAGCTAGTGTACTTGATTTTCTGTTATAAAATATTAAGAATTTCTCAACATACATGAGATATTATGGACTTCTAGTAGGATATCTAAAAGGGATGAATAAAATTTTAAAGATGATGTAAAGTTTGAATAGTATTGTACAATATTATTAAACTATCACTGAGGCAATTTTTTCCACCTCACCCAACTATGAACCATGGACATCTGCACATCTACTTTTTCAGCTATTATTCTAAATGAATTAGGTGGCAATTATTGTTATAGCTCTTACTGGTCCTAATGCCACCGAAATTGTAATCGTCTGTGCTATAAATGTATAAAACTTAACATCCCAGATCCAAAACTTTCTGGAGAATACTGCAATTAATATTATTCCAGAACACACCACTCTGGCCATTCTGGATGCAGATCAATTTTTTCTGGAAGTAAATTTTTCAGAACAGGAAGTCATTTACAGTGCTTTTGTCCCAAAGGTACTTTTTCAGGAGGGAACTAGACTTTCCTGTTTTTTTCTTTTGAAGATGTTTCGCTTTTCATCCAAGAAGCTTCTTCAGCTCTGACAGGATAGTGGGGAATGGAAGGATTTATATACCTTACAGACAGCTGGTAATCTGCATCCTTTTAAAGGGTTGTTGAAGCTCTTGGAGGTTTATTTGTGTCCCCAGGGTCGCCTGAGTAGTGCTCCTGGTTCCTGTTGTTGTTAGTTGCGAAGTCGTGTCCGACCCATCGCGACCCCATGTACAATGTTCCTCCACGCCTTCCTGGTTCCTGTAGTCTGCAATTTTTCCTTTGGAAATCCATTCCTACTCCCACACCATTCCAATGGTGTTCATTCCAAATTGTATAGCTAAAAGTCTGTAGAGATTCTCAATTATCCAGGTCATGGCTGTCAGTCTTCAAAAGAAAAGAAAAAGAGCAAGTCCAGTTGCCTCCTGAAAAAGCATCTTTGGGACAACCATGACCTGGATGACTGATAATTTCTATAGATTTACAGTGTTTTAGATATTGTCAGCCTGATAGGAGATAGGAGCACAGTAGCTTATGTGGTTAGGACACTGGACTGACTATTGAGACCCAGTTGCTGCCATGGGACGATGTGAGCTCCTGTCACATGCTCATGCTGTTGCAGACCCAACAGTTTGAAAGTGGGATCCTGTGATTAGATAAATGGTAGCATGCTTGTGGACAACTTAATGGTAACATAAAAGGAACCCTCAGTTGGCCACCCCTAGGCAACGGTGATGTCACTGCTCCATTCTTTCAACCCAGAAGTGTTTTGGCACTCCCAACATGACTGGAAGAATCACCCAATTTCATTAGGATCCCAAGCAGAGGTGGTATTCAGCCAGTTCTGACAGGTTCCGGAGAACCGGTAGTGATAATTTTGACTGATTCAGAGAACCACCTCTGATTGGCCACCACCGGCAAATACCACCTCTGATTGGCTGATAGCATAGCCTCATCCACTAAGCCATGCCCACAAAACCTGCAGTAAAACAATTTGAATCCCATCACTGATCCCAAGAGTGCAATTTTCAGGATGGACTATAACCAGTGTATAGCAAGCAACTTATTTTGTAAGATTATTTCCAGAAAATAATGTAATAATAGTTAGAAGGCACAAGTAGGAATGTTCTGGAAATAAAATGAAGTGTGTTATTATTCACTGGAATGTTCTTCTCCCCAAATGGTGAAATTTGCAGACAACTTGTCTCCATCATCAAGAAGGGGTTTTATACGAATTTAAACAATGTACACATCAGCAGTATGTACTTGACCTTGCTGCTTGGCTAAGTAAACCAGATAGATTTATTGTCAGGCTCTTGGCAGAAATAAAAGTAATTCTTACAAGCAAGGCTTTTACAGAGCCTTCTTTAACAGGATTTATTGAGAGGAAAGAAATAGGATTACAAGAATTTCATCAACCAAATTACTTATAATTTAGAAAATATTTCCCAATGCATTAGTACAAAAATGTTTTTAGTTTCTTTCTATATGAATGTCTTTGTGCATGAAAAAGGAGAGTTCTTTTCACTGATAATAGAGAAGTTTGCAGACAGTCTCCCGAATCTTTATCAGCTTCTAAATTAACCTTTACAATACACATCCTTTAGTAATCAGCTGCAACTGAGGTAAAGCTGGATGATAATCCTCAAAATGATCAGTTTCTACTACATCTAAAAATCCAAATCTAAATTACATTTAGGAATAGCTAGTAATAAAATGATTAAATCTTGACTTGTGCAAAGCCCACCCTTCTCTCCCTGCCATGGTTTAACAAAAATTATTTCTCTGAAGCTCCTATTTGCATTTCAACTACAGTGGAACCACGGTTCACAACCGCTTCAGTTTACAACCAAAAAAATCAGCTAAATGTTTGACTTGGATCACAACCAAATCCTCGGTTCATGACCAAACTTCCTGAGGATGAAGAAATCTCAAGAGAGAAAAATACCTGAAGGAGAGCGTCCTTCCATCCCGGAGGCGGACTCTCCCGCAAAACAGCAACCTCTCTCTTGCTCAGAATTGACTGACTCAACAGTTTTCTTGGTTGTTCATGGTTTTCCTGGTGTTTGCATTAAAGGATTTTACTGTTACACTGTGTTCTGTGGCATATTTAACAATGGTACGTTTGTGCACTTCACATTTTTTTTAAAAAAACCATAAAGTTCATAGGGGTCTGGAACAGATTAATCGTATTTCCATACAATCCAATGGGAAAATTGATTGTAGAGTCCCTAGGGAGAAGAGCGGTATAAAAAT
>JANHFR010009003.1:44507-54860 GCA_032468015.1 Mimophis mahfalensis | reverse complement strand
CATTTTCTGTTTTTGCAAAAGTACACATATGACTATTTTCTCTTGTTTTTAAAACATGGGTGGCTATTTTTGAAGGTTCTTTATTCCAAACATTTTTTTCTTCCTATTTCCTTATACATATCTTTATGCTTTCCCTAGAAATCTTTGGTCCTCAAACGGTTTCTCCTTTTTACCATGCAGATTAAACACGTATATAGAAATCTGTTCTTGCTTTATTGTAAAGTGTCATGTATTGAAACGGTTGTCTGATCAGAAGTAAGAACACCGAGTTTGATAGGGCTAGTTACTTCTTTTGTGGGCTGAGGCCTATATTCCCGCTGTATATAAGATACCTGGGCAATCCTAAGGGAAAAAAAATATTTAGCCATATTGATTCCATTAATGGGTGATACTGATGACTTTTAGGGAGTGTTCCTTAAAAGAGATATCAGTTTCACCCAGTGTGGGTTCTGTAAATTGGATACTAAAGTCCATATGCAGCCAGTAATTTGCCCACATTAATCTTTTATATTCCGTATTTCAAACAGTGCAATATTTGTCATACCATTTTGCAGATTTCCACTTGTTCAGATGACAACACTGTCAAGATTTGGCGCTTGAGGCAAAGCACCAAAGAAAAGAGCTCGACAGACAAAACCAGCTTGGTGGGTTGGACTGATCAAAAGACAGTAGTAGAACAAAACAAAATAGGTAAGACCTTGTGAATTAATGATTGCTTTCCTCTAATGTGGATTCAGATCTTAGAAAACTTATTTACAATATAAATTACAAAACATAATTTATTCCTAATTTTCTCTAAATTCAGCCTGTATGAATCATAAAGAACATCACTTTTATGGTGCAATGTATACTAATAATGGAAAGAGCTTAAAAGCTGCATATGTCCCACTGCAGGCCCTCATACACAACAAATTTGTTGCATATATTTGCCAAAATTCAAAATATACAAAACCAGAAAGATGGCAGTAGAAATCAAAAGGATAACAAAATTGGGTTTTATAGTAAAATATTCCAGGAAATAAAACCTATGTTTCAATCAATATAAAGATTTCTGAAGTGGTTTTCTTAGAAATAGGTTAATTTAATAATCAATGCAATATTTCAAATTCTAAATCTATCTGATGCTGAACATGTTATAGGTTGTTTCCATTATCCCAAATATAAAAATTAACACATGATTCGATCTAAACAAATGCATTAATTTCTTCAAACAGTTTCCGTCATGCAACAAATGAGATATTTCTCTAGTATTTTTTTTACTAAATAATCATCCTTAGATTGTGCTTTTTTAAAAAAAAAATGCACCACCACCTCCAAAGATTTTGGGGATGTCAACACCCCTCTCTATGTTGAAAGTAGGTACTATTTCTCCCAGAATGAAGAATTCTGTTATATTTAAATGAGGGAGAAATACAGTGATAAAATGAGATGCTCTGCAGAAAATTCAGTCCATGTTTAAGTGTGTGGAATTTATGAGTGTTTGAATAACTCCCAGAGTTTCATATATTTTATAACATAGAACACCAGATACCTATGATGTCATAGTAGCAAAAGCTGTATTCTATACATGGTTAGTGTTAATGAATTCTTAACTAATGGTATATTTGGTGAGAAAGATTTATTTACGTATTGCATATCAAGGACAATCTAAGAATTTAATTGTCAAATATGGTTGGGGCTGCCATTCGGGCGGAGTAGGAGTCCCCAGCTGGAAGGTGCGCACATGCGTGTCAATGGCCACCCTGGACCACATTCTGGGCAGGGAAGAGCCCCCCTTGATTGCCGATCCGCACGCTCGTCTGCTCTGCTTACCAGGGACTATAGAGCATCGCTTCTGCATTCAGGGCCATAGAACGCAGTTCCTGCATCTGGAAGCCCTGCCTTTTGCCAGCCAAGAGTCTTGGAAGATAATTGTCAGCTCAGCTGAGCGTCAGCTGCTGAGAGCAGCTGATTGTCAGATACACAGGAGCAGAATGCTGGGTGTGCCGGACCGGGATGGACAGCTGGGGTGTGGCCAGGCTGCAGTGGCCAGATTGGCAAGCTGCCAGCAAGAGGCGGTAAGGTGCAACACAGATGGGAAAAGAGCACAATATAAGGGGCTGATGCAGTAACTCCAGTAGCACGAACTTCCATTTCCTCTATGGTTGGTCGCTGCATGCCGGGTCCGCGCTTTACCAGTAAACCTTACCACATCAACCTGTATTGCTGGTTTCATTCACGTGGGATGCCGGAATGTGTTAGTTACCTTGTTCAGACCACACTCCTATAATAATAAAATTATTTTGATCTAATTCTTTGGAGTTTGGACAAATGTTGGATTATAGTTATGTGGCATTACATTGATGGTCTTAAACTAGACTTTACAATTTCCCTTACCCTCAGTCCCCCAAAGAACAGAAATAGATCAGCTGAGTTCCTGTTATGTATATTTTTATTACTTTATTGCCATTGGTGCATGCATAGTATTTAACAGTTGTGGCAAAGATATTTCTTTTGACCTTACGTGCATTCCATAAGAAGAATGTCATTCTTAACTCTAACTTGCAAAGAGGGGTAAACTTCCAGGGTAAAGAATGCATTGTTTGACGTTAGCCTTTAAACTTAGTGTTACAAAAG
Organism: Mimophis mahfalensis; assembly: GCA_032468015.1. Lineage (NCBI taxonomy): Eukaryota > Metazoa > Chordata > Lepidosauria > Squamata > Mimophis > Mimophis mahfalensis. The sequence continues at coordinate 52,244 of JANHFR010009003.1, read as the reverse complement.
TTTCTTCACTTCTATCGATTGACTGCAACTCACAGGACAATCATATGTGATAGATCTCTTGTATCTCTCCTTTACAAGAGAAGTTCCCCAAAAATGAATTATGGTGGTATCTCTGAGTAAGCTTTGCAAATGGCATATTTCTAGCTGTAGGAATGGCAGTAAATTGTTCTATAAACATAAAATTCCTATGCAGGAAACTTGCCGAACAATAGGAGGGTATGTGCCAGTTCTCTTTCATGCTGCAAGTATCTCACGTGCACATATACATCATTGTTCTCTTAGGAAACTTTAAAACAATCACTTCCTATTCCCATAGATAAAGAAGCGTGCTGTTTTATCCTTTGGTTTGAAAACTACAAGTGATGTGCATGCTGCATCTTTATAAAGTTGGAAGTAGTATTATTTAAAATGTCTCAATCCTTATTCTCCTGCATTTTCTCCTGGAACAGCTTAGAAATGGGAAAGGAAGTCCATGAACTTAGCAAACATAAGTAGACTTCCTTTTGAGACCTTGGTTTGTTGAATAAAAGCATATGCTAAATACACAAAATGGTTATTTGCACTGATTCATTCATACTTAACCCCAGTTCTACTTCAGGGCTGTCTGGAGAAAAGCATGCAAGCTGTTTGTACTTCCTCCCCCATCCTGTTCACTGGCAGAGACAGTGGTACTGTGGCTACCTAGGAATTATTTATTTATTTATTATTTCAATTTTTATACCGCCCTTCTCCTTACGGACTCAGGGCGGTTTACAGCCAGGTAGAACATACAATACAAAAGCTAAAATATGATTAAAATCAAATTAAATATTTGGCTGAGATTTTAAAATCTAAACAATTTAAACAATTTAAAATGCCCAGACTTTGCTAACAGGCTTTCTGAGATTTTAATATTTGGAAAAGGGATACAGATATGTTTACCGTTTATTTTTATGTTTGAGAATGTAGAGGCAAATTCTGCAAGCAAAAAGAATTCCTTGAGCAAGGCCTTTGTTCTTTGTGGAACTGCCTGATTTCTTCAGACTTTTATCATTTTGTATCTTGTCTTTTACTACAAAGCCCTCTCCAAGGTGCATTGAATTTTCCTAGAAGTAAAGCATTTCCAGATAACTTTATACACATTTTCCTAAGTAGCAATTCTAAGGTTGCCTACTAAGAAAACAGAAAAAACCCTTCAAATCTGAGTCATTCAGATACTAAATATTTGGATATGTTTAGTGTACAGCATTCCTGTGTTTTCTCTCATGTTACTTTATCTTTACTAAAGCTGCTTTTTTTCCTTTTAGAAGTTCTTAGCAGCAGGCATGGTACTCCACCTAAAGTTCTTCCGACAGGCAGCCCTCTTATTTCTTCACCACAGCCAGCTGCTTGTGCTCCAACTTACACGGGAGATCTTCCGCTTCCTACCAACACACCAACATCATCTTCTGCCCAGACACCAACCATCTCAATCTGCACCTTCACTCCTGCAAAGCAGAAAGTTACTTCAAGCGCCTTATCGAAACTAGCGCTTCCTCCAACTACGTCCATTCAACAGTGGGTTATGAAGCCTCCAAATTCATCTCCACCAGTAAAGGAAACAAAGATAGTTTCTCTACAGATAGCTGCAGCCAATATTCCTGACACCGCTTTTGTTTCCACCTCACCACATCTGAGGTCAGAAACACGTGCCAAGAGAAGGTTAGAATCCAGTAGGGAAGAAAATCGTATGATGTGTCTCAAAAGCTGTAACTGTATGACTGAACATCACCCAGAGTCTAAGAAATCCAGACAAGAACCGTTCACTTTGGCAGCAGGTTCAAAACCTTGTAGAGAAGACTACCTTACTCTTAATGGAGAAGTACAGAATATTCAAAGCTTAAAAGAGCCCTTTTCTCCTAGCAGTCCTTGTTCTTCTGCCACTTGCCTAAGTTATCCACATCTTACGGAGCCATCTTGTGAGAAGATGGTTGACAAAGAGAATGGTTTTACTGACAGAAGAACCTGGCTGTCTGACTTGGGAAATAAACTACGAACTAACAAGATGAATAACTCCAGCGGGTCATCCTCATCATTACGGAATCCAAGCACAAAACGAATGGAAGCTAGGACAGGTGTTACATCACCAGGGCCCGTAAGTAAATTACACATGGTTGCTAAAACATCTTTGTTGATTTGGTCAAAATTCTTCTTACAAGTATTCCATATTATAGTAGAAGCATTATCCATGCTAACGAGTAGAAAAATAGTCTCTTCCTATAAAAAGGGAGAGAGGACTAATTATCAAATTAAGTCAGTATTGTATAGCCAAAGAGCATCACTGGTGCTTAACACGCAAAGATGGGGAAGTAGCCCATGCTTGGGAGCACATAAATAGTTTGAAGAATCTCTAATACTGACTTACAAAGTAGGGATACTCAATTGTCAGAAAGTAAGTTTCTCAGTTTCCAAGACTGAACAACTTCTGCCTCTTACATAGCCCAATTAGCTCTGCAGGTCAGTTTTTTTTATACACCACATGTTTGTAGATGTAGATATATGGACTTTGTAATCTTTATCTACAGAGTTTGGATAAATTTTATACCTGCTGTCTTTTGTTCTACATTCTAAAACTAATGGTCAGGCTGTATAGCATAAATCTGTAATGTTACAGAGATGATGTTTTTCTTTTTCAAGATGTAAGGCTAGTAAATGTACTATTGTTGGTTTTTTAAATCCTGCCCCCACTCCAAGCAGAAAAATATGCCATTTGGTTTAATGTTTTGCTAGATGATTGTTTCTTTTGTCCAAGAAGATTGGTTTCTATCTATCTCTTTGATAATTGATAGATCTGATAGTGATACTGTTTACCACTTTGACATCTTGTTACTAGATGTGTACAAACAAACAACACACAGTGTGCTGCTTCAATTCCTCCACTAAATAGGAAGTTGAAATCTATTGTATAAGCCGGGGGTATCAAACTCAAGGCCCATGGGCTGGATCTGGCCTACAACATGGTTGGATCTGGCCTATGTGGCTGTCCTGAAAACAGGAAGGGTACAGCCCACATCAGCCCGGCTCCACCCATGCTGGCAGGCGCGTATGTGCACAGGAGGCGGTGGGAGCACACACACACAGGCCCAACCCATGCCATCCCGGGAGGCACATGTGTGCACTGGAGGCGATGGATGTGTGCAAGCCAGGCCCATGTACACATAGGGTATCAGGTGCGCATGTGCACAGGCCTGGCCCATTGCAGCAGGCACGCGTGCCCACAGTAGGAAGCAAGCACAGGTATGCACAGGAGGCGGCTGCACACGTGCCTTCCAGCATGGGGTGGGCTGGGTCTGTGCACGTGTGCCTGCCAGGATGGCATGGGCTGGGCAAGTGAGATGCGTGCCTGCCAGGATGGCAGGGCAGGACCAAAGCGATGCTAGCCGGCCCCATACCATTTCCAGGACAGCCACCCTTACCAGCCTTTCAGGTGTGTCTGCATGCGTGTGGGGGGGGAGGTGTCCTGCAGCAGGGATTCTGTAGCTGACCTTCCAAGAAACAGGCATGGCAGCAGCGGCACTGGCAGCAGACAGGGGGGAGGCACATGATGTGGGCTACCGGATGCGCCATCCCATGTGGCTGAGTCAGGGCAGGTGGCTGCCTGACGCATCCAACAGGCCAGGCCGTGTGCCTCTCCCCTGTGCCTCTGCCTTTGGCTTCTGCTGCCGCTCCTTGGCCCCCTCACAGGCCTTGCCATTAGCCCACAGGTGGAGCATGTTCTTGTGCATCCAATGCACTTAGGCACCTCTGAGGCCGCCAGCTGATCGTGCAGGTCCATTAGGCCACTGCCGTCAGCACCCAGAGCACCAGGTCCACCCAGCCCAAAGGAGGCAAAGCAGCCAGCTAGAAAGGCTAAGTAGAAGTGGTAAAAGCGCACCCATTCCCAGCAGGCAAAAGGCAGCCACCGCGAGCGAGGAAAGCTCAATTCTCATCGGTGCTATGGCTGCCGAAGTCCAGCCAGGATCACGTGCCTCTGCTGGGCCTGGGTGTGGTAACCAGGGCTCCCATGGGGATCTGGCTTTCCCCACTCGTGGTGGCTGTTTTTTGCCTGCTGGGCTTGGGTGTGCTTTACTGCTTTGCCTCCTTCAGGCTGGGTGGGTCTGTCGAGCGGGGCTCCTTCACTGGGGCTGCTGGCAACAAAAGCCGAACCCTGCCCTGCCCTGTGAGGAGCAGCTCCAGAGCACTTTTGGGGCGCTGCCCAACTGACACAGCTCCTTCAGACAGAGCCCTCAAGGTTGCGGTCCCTTCCCTAGACTGAAGGAAGCTTTCTGTCATGCAGCCCCCCACCCCCCGGCCACATCTCCGTTCTGAGCTGAGGATTGCAGCCAAATTCCCCACTCGGCCAGTGTTCCTAGAAGGCACAGCTCAGGGATAGCAGGGCTTCCTCTGTGCAAGCATGCAAGTCAGCAGAGAGCTGCCTGAACCAGTGCCTGGGGTTCAAAGGCCCTCTGCCTCCAGCCTTGGGACAGGTGCCGCTTCCTATCCCACCTCACGCCTTGCTTCAGTGAAGCCTGGCCGGGCGCTGTGTGTTGGGTCTGTTAGTAGACAGGGAAATGTCACTTCCTGCAGGGACTGCCGCTTCCTGTAGCGACTGTTGGGGGAGGATCCCTCTCATGCACCCATCCCTGCAGTTGGGTGCGCGAGGGGAACACACTCCATGCATGGCCCAAGGGCAAGACCCGCGAGGGGGATGAGGAGAAGATGATCAGCAGCGACCCGCTCTCCAACTGCAAGCCAAAGCAGTGGGACAGAGTAAGCTGGTCCAGCGGTCCACATCACATTTCTTTCCACGGCCTCCACTTGCTGCTTTGACAGCCAGCCCAGTGCTGGCAGTAAGCTGTGGAGCAACAGCATACGCCAACTGAGGGGCTGGCAGGCTGCATCTACAGTCGGAAACCATTTCTCCACTCACACACACAAAGGTGATTGGTTTTTGGATGTAGCTGTCCCATCCCCTGCCTCATCTCACCTCATCCTGTGGGACAAACCTCCCACCCACCACCCCACCCATTGGAGACCCGTGGATTCCCTCCCCAATCCTGCCCAAACCCACAGGCACCACCCACGTGAGCTACATCAAGCGGACCGCGCCCCTGGCCATGCACAGTCAGTCGCGACCACTCTGGCCGCACCCCTGCCCCTGGCCATGCCCCCCTGCCCACAGAGGACAGTTACAATGCTGATCAGGCCCTCAATAAAATTTTGAGTTTGAAACCCCTGGTTTAAGCCTTCTTAGATTGATTTAGAGTACCCTACTAGACGTGATTGTTTATTAACCTTTCGGCTACATAAGAATTCATGTATTTAATCTAATTAATTTAATTAATCATATTTCTATGCTGCCCAACTCCCAAGGGACTCTGTATGATAATGTATGTATGTATGATAATGGACCATGTATGATAATTAGTTAGCTGTTAATGTAGAGGAATTGATTAGAATGACTATGGAAAGGACAAAACTGTAAAGATGAAAACTTTTAAGCTGATAATTATATTTGACTAGATTTTTTTTTGTTTTAATCTTACAGATTATAACTACAATAACAATGAGGAAGATTTGTACATACTTCGAGCGAAAGTCACAAAAAAACTAAAGAACTATGCTTTTGACTGTACCTTAATGCTGAAGCATGCTTTTTATTATTCCAGATGGATTTAGTTTTATTCACAAAAAAGATTCCCATGCATTTTAATTAAAACTGATATTTCCTGTTTTTATTTTTTTTTCTATTTACTGTCTTGCATGTAATTAGTTAAGACACTAATTAAATGGAAAAACAGTCAATGAATGAAACACCCAATCCTGTAGATTGTAAGATTTAAGATTTTTTTTAATGGTAAATTGCAGAAAGTATTTTTTTTCCCCAAAACCTTTTTTGGATATACTTTTACCTATTTGAATGTACTTTTAATTAGCACACGTAAATTAGCACATAACGCAAAACAAGAAAGGAATCACCCATTCAAGAATGCTTAACTTGATCTGCCTTATACTAAAGGAAATGCCTTTATTTTATGCTTCAGTTTCCCACTGTTGTATTGATGTAAAACATTGGCAGCTGGACCTAGTTTTCTTATAAACTACACTTTTCTTAACATTGCAGCTCCTTTTCTTCTTTTGCAATGGATAATAAGCAGGAGGGACAAAAGTCTACTGCACACTCCTGGAGGAAATCTGACACTTCAATTCTGAGGCAATTCAAAGAAGTGGTGAAAGCTAAATGTTTGACTTCATGATGGTTTTGTACTAAGGGTTTACCTTTTCATAGCAAAATGAAGTTCTTAAAATTGACAGTTATTAAAACTGTCTAGAAAAAGAATAGTGTAATTCCATATCAAGTGATAATGTAGCATTTGTCTTCAGTATTTCCTTGACATATGAAGTAATCAGCTATGTTATAGCTAAATAAATGTATAGCCCTGGAGAAAAAAGGGGAACTTTTTTTTTTTTGTAAGCCTCCTAGAGTCTCTTACAAAGGTGAGATGTGTGGCAAACAAGTCAAATAAATAAATAAATCAGCAATTCCCAAGGTCACTCAGTCATTGGCTCACTACAGAAAGTAATTTTATCTTTTACCACATTTGTTTTAAATATCTTCCTATATGTACTGACTAGTGACATAATTCAGATCATATCTATATTAATCATCTGCATGGATGTGCTGAGATTCTGTATTCATTTGTGCTCTGCTCTTGCGTAATTGCCACAATGATTTCTGGTTAACATATTTTGATGTTTTCAGTAATTTTTCCTTCTCAGTATTTGGTATGTATATTTACCTATTTAAGCTAATGAATGTACTGCATATGCTTTCCTCAGATTCACTTGAGCAGCAGTGAACCTGGCATTTGTTACAAGTGGTCTTAACACCAGTCATCCCCCTGAAATTCATTTCTGTGTTGCTGCAAGATGCATTTTGCAACTTAGAGCTCTGCAGGCTGTTCCTATTGTGTAGAGAAGAGCAACAAAGATAATTAGGGGACTGGATGTTAAAATATATGAAGAACAGTTGCTGGAATTGGGTATGTCTAGTTTAATGAAAAGAAGGATTAAGGGTGACACAATAACAATGTTCCACTATCCCAGGGATTCCCACAAAGGAGTCAAGCTATTTTCCAAAGCACCCGAGGGCAGGACAAGAAGCAATGGATGGAAACTAATCAAGGAAAGAACCAACCTAGAACTAAGGAGAAATTTCCTGACAGTTAAACAATTAATCAGTGGAACAACTTGCCTCCAGAAGTTGTGAATTCTCCAACACTGGATGTTTTTAAGAAGGCATTGGACAACCATTTGTCTGAAATAGTATAGGGCAGGGGTGTCAAACTGGTGGTCAAAGTGAATGCGTCATGCACAGACCACGCCCACCCCAGCTCCGCAATGGCAAAAACTTGCAATATGTCACATGATGCAATTGAGTTTGACACCCATGGTATAGGGTTTCCTGCCCAAGGTCCCTTCCAATTCTGTTACTCTTATGTTCTGCTATTTTGTCCTATGCCATTCTATTCCTTTGATTCTGTGTGTCACTATAAAAGTTTAGCTCAGGATCTAACTCAGAATATTTATTTATTTTATTTATTTATTTATTTATTTATTTATTAAATTTTTATACTGTCCTTCTCCCAAAGGACTCAGGGCAGTGTACAGGGCAATTTAAAATGAAACAGTACAAAAGTTAAAATTAGATTAAATTAAAGCGCCCCAACAGACAAGACA